>OX235271.1:102814006-102938323 GCA_944472155.2 Trichobilharzia szidati | reverse complement strand
CAATAGAAATTTTATTGGATATTATATATTGCAAAGAGTAAATGTATCTGCGCCATTGAGAACGATTTTGAGCCATATCACCGATTGTCTCCAGCCATTGCTTTTTACCGTCCCGAGGACCCCACACCTTTCTACGTGGCTTAAATTATCTGCTGTGGATTCCATTGATTGGTGCCATGTTTTGGTTTTACCACCTTTAGGTCTTTTCCAATTTGATCCTATGTCAGCTAACATTGACCGTCAAGGAAGACGATGGCTAGGCATGTATAACACATGTCCTAACCATCTCAGTCGGTGCAATTTCACAACCTCATCGATTGATTTCCCCTCCTTACCTAGCACTCAGCCAAAGCCTAACCTCAATATTGCTCACCCTAATACACCTACCACCTAAGATGGGAGATAGAACGCAGACACCTAAGGTCAAAGAGTTTATTGTGTAATCTAATGAGTCAAATATTCACATACCTGATAACTTGATTTGTTAGAAACTTATGTGATATGTAGTTATTTTTTAAAAGTTCAAAAGTTTGTTTTAATAAACTCAAGTAATTTGAGGTGAATGTTTACTGATTGTTGTCCGAATGCATCTTGTCTAAATATGACTTTCTACTGCAATAAAGTTAGTGTCTACTTAAACCAATAGTCAGTCATCATCTATGAACGTAGACGCTTAAATGAACCAACTCACTGTGTACATATGCGTATTATACTATTTATTTCACTGTTCATATGATTTATCTCGTTTGAAGACTTCTTTGATGTACCATTATTAAAGTGGATAAATCAGTATAACGGAGAATATGAACTTGAGTTTTATTTTCAAAACACGAAACTCATAGGCCATTGAATTGGGTACCAGTGGCTTAATGGTCTACGAGCTTGCTCGCCTTGTAACCAGAAGGCCCTGGGTTCGAAACCCGGCGGGTGTGTACTGTTGAAGAGTCCCAAACTAGGACGAAACAGCCATCCAGTACTCCCAAGTTTCCCAATAGTTCTGTAACCGGTGTCAGCTCATGATGAAATCCTCCAACCAATCAAACAAAATCCCTACAAAAACCAATACTTGAAAAGATAGGTGGATCATATTTGATTGATAATGACTAGCAGTGGAATCCAATGGCCAGCCCATGAATTCTAACTTTTGCCAATTCATGACATAGCGCGGCCACTTTGCAGTGTCTTCTTTGATGAGTTACTGCCTTACCTTCAACCTGCTGTACCCTACTGGTCACGGCTTCCCACAAGAACCCCAGGTAACTGCCTGACAGTGGTAAGTTGGTTCTATTCGAGAATTTTCATCATCCTTTTCAAAAGTCATTCTGTGCATTGTTTTGATTTAAAGTTGACATATGATAAAGCTGCAGTGAGCTGATGGTGATATCAAAATACTTTCCAATGTCTATAATAAAGTTGAATTTATGTACTAGGTGTTTTAAACAATTCGAACTTCATAGTATATTTCAAATATTTTGAAAATGTTAACCAAAACATATCAACCACATACTTCCTGTTCTTAAAATGTTACTCTCTGTCGCATTTTATGCTTCAATGGATTATTTGTTGATATCCCTGGTGTAATTTCGCTTCTTTTTGTTCTTGACAGCCTGAACGCAAAACTCCTGGGGGTTTGTTAGTTCAAGATTCAGAACCAGCATTTAGTCCAAAATTTGCTAATCGATCTCGATTTCCACCCGTGGGTTCCGAAAATCAAGAACCTCACAAAGCAGAAACGGTTTCAAAGAAGACTGCAGTCATTTCAATTACTGGTAATTTATTCATCTTCCCTATTGGTTTTCCCATTAGCACACGTATTATCTTCGTTTTTCTGATGACGTTACTGGACATACTACTTGTTCTTATTTGTTGGTAGCACACATCACCTTGCGAGAAATGAAATCGTCATTTCTATTGAGTAGTATAGACGTTTATGTGGTTCGTTTATTGCTTCATTAACAGCCGTTGATTTAACTTATTATTCATTGATATAAGAATAGAACTTGTGCACTGTGGTAGAATATCATTCCATTATGGGTAAAATTTATTTTGATAAAGTCTTACAGTGTTATACGGCAATATTTACTGTAATAACACTGTAAGACTTTATCGAAATAAACTTATTATTGTTTGCTGTGCAGCAAGTGAGAAAGAGCACTATATTTCGTTGTTATTTTTAGTATCCGGCTCTTATCCGAATATCGATGAATATAAAAGTTTATTGTAAATAGGTCATTATATTCATAAATTTGCATACCTCATCTTCCGTAGTTCTGTCCAGATTAATTAACTCGATAATATCCATTTACTTAATATGGTTTGTGTGACTGTTTTCACTTTATATCAACTTCATGTTTTGCTATATACATATAATTCCTATTATTCCGTTTCCCAGAACCTGCACTCGTTCATCAACCTTCAGAACACAGTGATTATGTCTTAAAATTATTTGATAGTATACCTCCACTTGAATTACCAAAGAAGAAGAAGGCTGTGCTGTCAGAGTCAACAAATAAAAGTCAAAGTAGTGCAGTACAATCTGGTGTTAATTGTGGCCGTGAGTTAGATTCTGTTCAATGTGAGTTATCTGCATCGCGTAAAGATTCAGTTTTGGCTGTTGTCGCTGAAACAGATTCAAGTGATTCAGCAAATTGTGAACCTAATGATGCTCCTTTGAAACAGTCGGACAGTGATAAAATGGTGTCAGACAAACTTGGGCGTTTGTTAGTGCAGGATTCAGAACCAGCATTTAGTCAAGAATTTATTCATCAACCTCGATTTCCATCTCTGGGTGTTGAAAATCAAGAACCTTACAAATCAGAAACAGTTTCAAAGAAGACTGCTGTCATTTCAAATACTGGTAATTTATTCTTTAAAAATTCTCAGTTTTTACTTGAACTGTGTTGTTGATATGAAGAAGGCTGGTGAAGGCAAAAGTTATTTTTATTGGAGTAAAGTACATTGCATTAATCTAAGTTTATGAATAATGAAAATAATAACATTCTCGTCTATTTATTTTTTGATTCTTCCCAATGTTTAATTCAATTTTAGAGAATTTAGAATTGAATTAAACAATTTATATGACCCGTTGCACAAGAGGTGGCTCTAGTGGCCCAAGTGGTCGAGTGGATAATGCTTTGGCGTTTGAAACTATGGGCACTGGGTTCGAGCCTCAGTGGGAACATCATCACTCACTGTGGAATGCAGGTACATCCAGATGACGAGTACCAAATAGGACGAAATGCGCATACTGGATTCCACTGCTAGTCACCATCCACCAATTTATCTCCCCAATGTTTTTAATTTCTCGCGTTTCTTCTTTATTGGCTTCTCTATTGACACTCAAATTATCTTCGTTTTCCTGAAACCGTTACAAGATATACTACTTGTTCTCATTTATAGGTAGCACACATCAGTCCTTCTGATTAGTGTAGACCTTTATGTGGTTCGTTTATTTTGTTTCACTGCTGGGCACTGCTTTGCTGATTACTATTAGTTGTGGCAATAATCACTGTAATTCATTCTTATTATTAGTATATTGACCTAGTGAATCTCAGCGTTACACTTTACACAAAAGTGCAGTTCAAGTTACTGCACGCCATGTAGCACACAAAGGTAGAATAAGGAAGTATCCAAAAAATGTGTAATAAGTAGAGATGTACAGAAGAAAGAATAGTAACATGGGGAAATACGTGAACTTATTGTGTCTGGCAGACTTCAGAAAGTGAATGCATCGGCGCCATTGACAGTGATTTTCAGGCGTCACCAGTCTCCAGGTTTTAGGTCTTAGCATCCCAAGGACCGCAACCAGGCAGTCTAAACCTCCCTACATAATTGGAACCTGTTGTCAAAGACTTCATGGATTGATGCCTCATTTTGGTTTGATCACCCATAACTCTTTTTCAACTTAATCCTATGTCAGCTGACATTGTCTGTCGCGGAAAGCGATTGCTTGGCGCTCGCTACTCTTACCCTAGCCATCTCAACCGATGTAGCTTTATAACCCTATTGATCGACTTACTCTCCTTACCCAACACCACGCCCAACCTCGATAATACTTACCATATTATACCATTTAACACGGGAAACAGAACATAAAAGTTTATCGTGAATGTTATAACGGAGTGATACTGGGTTTGTTTAAGTTAACTAGAGTGCACCTCCAAACACAACACTATAATCAACTCATCACTTGAAAATATCCCTCACACTGAGATAAACACAAAAGACAGACCAAAAAGAACTGTGACATTTATTAAATAAAATACATGGTACATCATACTTGCGAAACCTCAAGAATTTAAGTCGTAAATAAATAAAGCTGATTGGTTGTATGACTTTGCAATCCATCATAAATAAATGAATCAAAAACTGTCCAATCAGGTTATCGTATTAGTGAATGCATAAATCATGACATCATGGCTAACAAAGAAGCCCATCCGTCCTAATAGTTAATTATGTTGATAAGTGGCATATTTTATCTTTTATAGGCTTGTTAAGTTAAATTAACTCATGCATTCTCATTTACTTAATGTTGTGTGATGGCTTTCACTTTACATCAACTCTATTTTTCGCTGTATATATACACACATATAATTTCTATTATTTCGTTTCCCAGAATCTTCATTCGTTCATCAACCTTCAGAACACAGTGATTATGTCTTAAAATTATTTGATAGTATACCTCCACTTGAATTACCAAAGAAGAAGACTGTACTATCAGAGTCAACAAATAAAAGTCAAAGTAGTGTAGTACAGTCTTCCTCCCCTTTTTCTAGTGTTAATTGTAGCTGTGAGTTAGATTCTGTTCAATGCGAGTTACCTGCATCGCGTAAAGATTCAGTTTTGGCTGTTGTCACTGAAACAGATTCAAGTGATTCAGTAAATTGTGAACCTAATGATGCTCCTTTGAAACAGTCGAACGGTGATGAACGGGCGCCAGATGGATGGCTTCGGAAACGTGTGGGTGTTGAAACTGATTCCGTAAGTTCTTTATTTTAGATACGAGTACTTATACAATGTAGAGTATTGTAATCAGATGGTTAGTTTGCAGGCTTAATGATGTTGAATTTCGAATGGATTTTAATTTTTCATACGTGATTTCAAACGTGATAATGAAACCAAAATCCTTGAGATCTATGAACTTGATTTTTCGTGCTCAGAAATATCTACCTGTATGGCTAAATAAAAGTGCAGTGGAGACCAACGGCACTTCGATATTAGACCACTTGGTCCAAACACACCATAAAGTTAGCATTGAAGAGTCTTTTCCTATTATCTCTCGGGCACCGAATATTCTTACCAACAGAGGCTATTGTAGTTCGCTTAGGACAATGGTGCTGGGACTGCAAAATGATTACCTCCAGCCACTATTGCTATCTCGACCTGCTGTGGAATCTGTAAATTCACAAGTACTGCATTACGTCGCACCTTTTAGGTGTGAATTTCTGTCCCTTCACTTACACACATAATCTGCTAAACCATTTTCTCTCCGTGTTTTGATATTATCATTCATCTATATGAAGTTTATAATCAATATGAGTAGAATTCAATATGAACATTAGTCACAACCGTTAACTACTATATATTTGTTGTTATTCATGATTATTTAGTTAGGAAAACTAGTGTTCAGTTTAGTGCTATTTGCATGCATATTATAATATATATTATTATAATATAATTATCGCATGCATTTGTTTTGAACTGTCATCTTTTTGCGTATGACTCTTGGAATTTTGATGTAAGTGATTCAATGTTATTTTAGAAAAAAAAACACTAACGTTGTCAATAGCAATAATTCTTTGATTATGTGGATATATAACTGTAAGGCTTGATGAAGTTATCGAGAAGAATATTCTTTGTTCAGTTATCAGTCTTTTGAAATATCTATTATTCATCTTATCATGATGTAGCGTGAGTGTATCGTTCCGTTCGCGATGGCTTTGTTGGTTAAATATAAACTGCTATTACACACCGTAGGTCTTAATACACAGATGTTTGGTCAGTGGAGCATTCTGTTTTCTCAATATTTTGTTGTAAAGGTGGGTGAAAAAAATACATTTTGCACACCACGAAGGAAAAATAACTTGGAGGTCGGTTTGTAGATTAGTTTACGAATGAATCTTACCTATTGTCTTAAGCGCTGACCACATTCTGTCCATTTATCAATGTCTAAAGTGAAGCGACGGTTTTTTCAGTTTAGCCATTTCACCTCCAGCTAGTGAGCCACAGATTTGAACGCTGCTAAACATGTCTAGGCTTGGGCCACACCAGGTAACACTGTCAGAATTCATAGAATAGATATGGCTCATCGCTAAGTGCATATACATGAAAGCAGTTCTCAGGTAAAGCGAATTAAACTCATAACTTTCTAATTTTGGTTTTCATGCTTATCTGCTATTGTCTGTCAGTGATACACTTTTTATGTTAATATTACAAAACTAGTTGATGGAGTTCTTGCTAGAATATTTATGGAGTCGATATTTCACTAAAAAAATTCACGGGATGGATACTCTCATTTCATTAGTTTCTTTCTTATTCAGCATGATTATTTTTTTAGTAAAGTCATTTTTCAAGAACTTGTAGTATTTGCAACCGTAGCATCCTGATTGACGAATAACAGTACATAAATCCTTTTCTATGACTTAATTGGTGTCGTGAGAACCATTCTTGTTTGGAAACAGTTTTAAAGAAACTTCGAAATGATATACCATTTAACAAAGAGACAAACTTTTAGATTTTTGTATTATTGACAATTTGAATATTGCAATTTATACAGTGTCCTATAAAATCATAGGGTTGTCGCAAAGATAGAGCATGTTAATTGTTACTGAATTTTGGAGTAGTGGTTCTTAGCGTTTAGTTTGATTCATGATAGCTAATAAAAATCCAAGTTTAGGTCCCCTAGTTATATATTAAGAGTAATCATGTACTCCAACGTTTATAACTGTGTACTCAACAATATTTTCCAAATAATCCTCAACAGCCACTTACATTCCCATTCAGCTGGCTATGAGGTACACCTATGGCATAAGGGCTAATGACTGGAGAAACCTCGGTAGGTGGTGGGGCGGGGTTGGAGCCCGTGACCCACTGGTTGGAAATCGGGCACCTGAACCAATGAACTACAGCTCCATTTTGTCAAAAGTGATATAAATGACATTGCATATTAACTACAGTCTTAGGGCTATTCCATCATTTCAGAAGTTTTATTCACTAAGATATATTTTAAAATTGCGAGTGAAGTTAGCTGTTTTTTTTTACCTGCATACAGGTGGATAACAACCAATGTGCAAAAGTCGCTCCGATGACCATCACAACTAAGGTTCCAAAGTTCATTGCGAGTACCCAACAGAACAATAAGAGAAATTTCAAACAATTTGTTAAAGTAAGTATATCATTCTCCATTCAGTGTACTGAATTTATTATACAGCATTTTTAAATTGAAATTTTTGACTGAGTAAAATCTCGAATTAGAAATTCTCGCAAAAGCCTAGCAATTGAAGTTGCCACACTTCCTAAAAGCATACATGAAGACAGAAAAGAAAATTCAATGGAACTTAAATGAACAGGAGCGAAAATAAGTAAATGGGAAATAGTGAGGATTTGGCAGATCTAGGAGTTCATTTTGAGAGAATTCATTCGCGTCAGTGAGAACGACAGTCTTCAACCATTGCTCTTTAAGACCCCAGCCAGGTAGACTGACCCCCCTCACCAAGCTGAAACCAATAGTCAAAGACTTCATGGGTTGCAGCATGTTTTTATTTGACCAGCCATAATGTTTCTCCAACCTAGTCCTATGTCAGTTAACATAACTCGACTAGGAAAGTGATGGCTTGGCATGTGCAATGTGTGTCCTAACTATCTCAGTCGATGCAGCTGTGGAGCGTTCTACTGACAAGATTTACCATTAGTATATAGACGCAGATTGATAGGAAGCAGCCAAAATTGAAAAAACAACATTTTAAGTCAATGACTGCAGGGGTAGAAGTATTTATTCCCCAAATCCGGTTCTAGTTTATGTTGTGATCAGGAAATAACCTCACCAGACAACATTTCGTCTCAAGGTTCAACCTTAGGCAAATCGACAACCAATCAGAACAGTCTATTGTCCGCTGACCTAGCCGACCTTTAATGTGGTTCAGAATGTATAAATAAGGTGTGTTTGTCCTTAATAAAAAAGTTCGTTACCAAGTTTCTTGTTTTCTCTCGTTACACAGCTTCATCGACTGACCTTCTCACCTTACTTAACACTACGTCTAACTTCAGTATTACTCATCATATTATACCACTTAACGTGGGAAATAGAACGCAGAACATCTGTGGTTGGAGACTGTTAGCCTTTTCATATCTTCCACTATTATCGGCCATGTCGCGCAGAAAACCGGAGCCCCAAGTCCTTTGATCGATAGTTGGATATCACGTCTATACCAAAGATGACTCAAGTTAGCAAGTGTCAAACGAGCTTTTTGTATCCGCGCTGAGACTTCGTCAGCAGTCAGTTTATTAGGGTTGGTGCAACTTCCTAAATAAGTGAAGTGTTCAACACACTCAACCACCTTACTTCCTATCCTAAAACTAGGATTCGTTGCAGGCCAGTCCTGTAACACTGTCTTACATATGACAGTGGTGAATCGCGTGCCAAACATTCGAAGATTTCTGCCCAATGTGTTCAGAAAACCGCATTTTTTCAACGTCTCCACCTAGAAGGACAATATCATATCTATGTTCTAAACCGATGAGACTGTACCCTGGCAATAAGGTTGCTTTAGTAAATTAGGGTCACATCCATTAGTACACCCGTAATGAAATTAAACAAAAATGGAGACAGTGAGCATCCCTGAAGGAAACCACTGGCTGTCCTTACGTCAGATGAAAACTCATGTTTCAGAAAGTGATAAAAATATTTACTCATTGAATTGCTGAGTTTTATGAAGTGTACGGAAAACACTGCATGCCTGTTAATGAATTCCTAGATTTGACACTATTTTGCGGCCATAATTGACATTCGAATGGTGATTCCCTATTCAACAAGAATACATCTTACACAATTCTATTAAAGACTTATATATGGTATTGGTCTTAACAATCGTGTAATTACTACTTACGGTTGCGTTGGCCTTAGTTGATATTTATTTGTTATGCAAAGATCGCAAGTCCGTGTTTTCAGTCGCCGTTCTTTTCAGTTTGACTATCAAATAAGTTACTAAATCATATATGGAGAAGATTACGGTAGTCATTTCATCCTGGAGTTAGTGTTCATGTATCACACAGTGAACTAGTATTATTTACTGGATGACGTTTCGAACAAAACATTGACTAGCCATTTAATCGATTTAAAATGTCCATCTCTTTTTCTGTTAGTTATTGTCGTACGTTGTGAATTAGAAGTTATTTTCACTTCCAGGTTTGGCCAACCCATCTTCGTCGTAATACACAGATGAGGTCTAGTATTCATCCTTGTGTGTCAAGACCTATTCCTCTAGCTCCTTTTCAACAAACACTTGAGAAGAAACGTGAAGAATGTAAAACTATTGTCCAGTCAAAAATCTCATCAGAAGATGAGAGACGAGAACGAATAAACAAGCTGTTTGAGTGAGTACATATAGGCCAACTTAGTTGTACTAATGCAGTTATTTTGAAATTAGCCTCTCTTAAACTTTTATGATATCCTAAAATAAGTAAATATATATCGCACTATGAATACATCCTCAATTCAACAAATCAATCTGAAAATATTCCTTCATCGAGTCAAATCCCACTTCCAAACTAGGGATTATTGTATAAAAAAGAGTAATTGTAGCAGAATTATTCAGTCATTCCTCTTCTCAGTATTAGATAACTTCGCCATCAATACCTGTCTATTAGAGCTTAGAAACAAAGTAATGTCATTAGCATTAATACTTTCAGTTGTTCAGTATGCACATATAACAACTTAGTAAGACTTTTAACTATAGGTATGATGGAGAAGATTAATAGTTCAAGTGGATGATAATGATGTTGTTGTGTTCTCTGAGTTGGATGGTTTAATTGTGAAGCTTTCATCACCTTTCTAGACAACATCTTCAGAACAGACTTCAATATGAAATGACCTTCTAGATTTCTCCATGAGTTTAATTAACCGTCTCCTCTGGTGATTTTGAAGGTGGTTGTTTGTCTCTGTAGATTTTCTCACCTTCTTGTCCCATTGTATTGGTATTGGTTATTTTGTTGACCTTATGTCGACGTGACTTCTTGTTTGATATATCTGATCTATATCGATGTGTCTGTGAGTTGCATATTTATCTAAGCACCAGGCTTTTAAGAATTCCCTGGCATTTTTGGCGTTCCCTTTGAATAAGATTTGTACAAATTTCTAGTCTAACTGTTGTTCGTAGTCGTCTGGATACATTAATAATATAAAGGTATGCGTACCATCTCTTGAAATGGCCAGGTTATGTTCGTAGAGGCAAAGACAAAGAGGATGTCCAAATTGACCAATGTAATGATTTTCACAGTTTTTGCAATTTGTCTTTTAGATGTTATTTGTCTTGTCTTTCTTTCGCGTTGTCTTCTGGCTGACATTATAGACTGAAATCATTTGTAGACGACACCTATTCTAAAATCTCTCAATATTCTTGAAATCATTTAGAGAGATGTTTTCTATACATGTGAAGACAACTTTTTTTCTGCTTCCTTAGGCAAAAGATGCCAAGAAACTCTTAAAAGCCTGGTGCTTAAACAAATATGCAACTCACAGACACATCGATATAGATCAGATATATCAAACAAGAAGTCACGTCGACATAAGGTCAACAAAATAACCAATACCAATACAATGGGACAAGAAGGTGAGAAAATCTACAGAGACAAACAACCACCTTCAAAATCACCAGAGGAGACGGTTAATTAAACTCATCGAGAAATCTAGAAGGTCATTTCATATTGAAGTCTGTTCTGAAGATGTTGTCTAGAAAGGTGATGAAAGCTTCACAATTAAACCATCCAACTCAGAGAACACAACAACATCATTATCATTCAATTGAACTATTCAGGAAATACAAGTATACCAATAACTCACCCACCAGGGTTCGAACCCTGGGCCTTCTGGTTACAAGGCGAGCTCGTAGACTTTTAAGCCACTGGGACCCAGAAGGTCCTGGGTTTGAACCCCGGTGGGTGCGAACTGTTGAAGAGCCCCAGACTAGGACGGAACAGCCGTCCAGCACTCCCAGGTTTCCCAATGGTTTTCTGACCGATGTCAGTTCATGATGAAATTCTTAATCGACCAATCAAATCCCCACAAACCAATACGTGAATATACCAACAACGCTTGACTATTTTACGCATATAGTTTAGATTCAATGTTTAACGGCTCTTTTTAAACCTTGTGTTTTCGTTTTTAATGCTATGATTGCTTATACTAAAGTGGTAATTTTTCATGCATTAACAGTCACTTATCTAGACCAGTCGGAGAAAATTGTTTGATTTACTTTCAACTGTTAGACGTCGCAGTGATTTTAGTCAGTTATCGGGCGTCATCACCTTTAAATTCTTCCGGTTATTACCTACCACGATATACTATCTTCCCATAGTCAGTCTTCACAACGTATGAGCATATTTTTAACTGTAAAAACAACTAACCCCAATATTCCGAATGAAAAATATCATTTACTAATCAAACAACAGACGCAGACTTAATGTTACTGTAATGAAAAAGTGGTGTCCCTCAAGAACTTGGTGTCTTAACAAATTCGGCTTCTGCCTGATAATACCAGTTCGCAAAGATTTTGTAAATAGTTTTTGTGTCAGCTGTGCATTTATTTCTGCGTAGGGAACACTATAATCATACAAGATGTGCAGTGTCTTCAAAGAAACAGTAATTAACTAATAACCTTTATAAGTCGGTGTATTTTTTCAGTGTAACCATAACTTTTTAAGTGGATTGGTTCTTTTTAGATAAATTTTTCTGAATGTTCAGTAGCAGTGTAGAGTAACTCAATTTCTGTAACTGCAAATTAGCTGTTACACCACTAACCACACATGTACTACTTTTTGTTTCAGAGAATGCTGCGAACCTCCACCTCTGCGGAAGTTCCGAACAACCATCGAGGTCTGAGTCTTTGTAATTTTTGGTACAGAAATATAAACGTTATTGCTTCTAGAATGGTTTTTATTACTTAATCGTTGAATGCCATGTGTCTAAATAGTTGCGCTCAAATTATTATCATTGGTAGGCTTCTGTGGCTGACGGATTCCACTAGGAAAATACGTAAAGGAAATTCAATCAGTTATTCTATATAATAGTGAATTGATTTTGAATAATAAGCTGTCGTAGCAGTTGCTGTTCTGCATACTCGCATTCCATTCATTAATATATGTCATTTGATCGTAAGCATTGTGATTGTTGACTTAGAATATGCAAATGATATAGTCCTTCTAGGTGAAGACGCTGAAAAAATGTAGTCTTCTGAACACCTTGAGCTGCAATCTGCGTATGTTTGGCATGCAGTTCGCTCCCGCAAAATGTAAGATGATGCTACAGGACTGGACTTCATTGACTCCTAGCTCAGAAATAGGGAGAGAACTGGTAGAGCACGTTGACCACTTCACTTATTTGGGAAGTTGCATCAGCCAGCCCTAACGGATTGATCACTGACGAATTCTCAGCACTGATACAGAAGGCTCGTTTCGCATATGCCAGTTTATGCCGTCTTTGGCGTAGACGTGATATTCGGCTATCGACCAAAGGGTGTGTGCGCTGCTTGGCAGTCCACTCCATCATCCTTTATGGCTGTGAGACCTTGCCATTGAGAGTGGGAGACATGAAAAGGCTAGATGTCTTTGATTATAGGTGCCTGCGTTCTATCTCCCGTGTGAAGTGGTATAATAGGGTGAGCAATACTGAGGTTAGGCTTCGGTTAAGTGCTAGGTAAGGCGGGTAAATCAATAGACGAGACTGTGAAATTACATCGACTGAGATGGTTAGGACATGTGCTACGTATGCCTAGTCATCGCCTTTCTCGACGGGCAACGTTAGCTGATATAGGGTCAGGTTGGAAAAGAGCAAGCCGGTGGTGGTCATCATGGCTTCATCAGTCAATGAAATCCATAACAATTAGTTTAAGCCACGTAGGAAGGTGTAAACTTCCTGGTTGGGGTTCTCAGGACGGTGAAAACCAATGGCTGGAGACAAATGGTGATATGGCTCAAAATTGTTCTCAATGGCACAGATGCATCCACTCCTCGTGACTTATAATACCCAATAAAACTACATTGTTCTTCGATATTACTATTCTTTTTGCCTAATATCTCTGTTTCCTGTCTCTATTTTGCATTTCTTTTTACTTTCTTTCCTTGCTTTGTGCGCTACATGGAATGTGACGACTTGAACTGCTGCACATCTGTGCAAAGTTCTATGTTGAAACCACTCAATCAGTCAGTGATTGAGGATTGGAATAACGGAACCTTTTCAAATGTTCTTCGTACTGAAGGACGTTAAGTGCTTCACAATTAAGCTGTACAGTCCGAAGAACATAACAACACTACAAACAGCCATCTGAGTCAAAAATCTCCGTTATTTGTAGATCTTACTAACTGTTTAAGAGTCAGTGAAAACTTAAAATGTTACTGAAAAACCATCCCATCAAAACTAGGAAATCTTCGACTTAAATTTCAAAAGCTGTGACGACAACAGGTAAACGATAATACAAATATCATCTATTTAAATGTCTTTAGTGTTATTTTAAAACTGCTTTAACTCTTAGCTACAAATATGTACACTGAAGGTTAGCAAATTTTAGTATTTAATATAACAAAAAAGACGTATTAATGTTGCAGTGTGAGCTTACGTAAAAAATATACAGTATGGTTTAAATTACAAGTTTCCAAAAGCACGTATCTATTTTCCACTTTTGTCGAGAGACCGGTAAGAAATTCCTTTGCTTCGTAGATAGTGCACTATATCACTGGGAAGTGTTCCATATACACTGATTGCGTATACTCCAGGTGTCAGTTTATCAATCATTTGCCACCTAGCAACCCAACTATCGTTTGGCGACATCATTGCAAGTAAGCCATCGAAGTTGGCAGAAGAGCATTCATAGACTTTTTCTCGATCACCTTGCATCTTAAGAAAGTCTTCACAATTCTCGCATCCATTTAACTGAAACTGATTAAGAGTCTTCACTAAACCGCATAACAAGCACGCCCTCAATTGACGCAGTTCTGATGGGATAACAGAGTTGACAGCCATTAGACAGGAAATAGTTCACCAACTTCTTATGAGTTCATCTGTCAAGAAAACAAGGGACACTTTTAGTGAATGTTAGGTCAAGTATGTCATCACAACAATTTTAATTTACTGGAAAAAGTGTATTCGGTTATTGTACATTCACATAACCAGGTGAATTATGACATTCAGAAAAGCTTTAGATTATACTACAGCATCGAGTCAAAATGCTTTAAGATTATCGTCGCAGTGAATCCCATTGCTATGAAACTTTCTATGAATTCACTAAAGTTATATCCTCACAATTGATTACTCCTTGACAAAGAGAGAGATTGTGAACTACGTTCAGTTTTCCATCATCTAAATTTAAATAATAGATGAGGCTTAGAGCCTATTACGAATCTTTAGAAATAAGTAGTGTTAGGCAATGAATGATGCCTACCTTGTAAACCAAAAAAACTACGTGAATTTGAAAACATTCGTTTCGGGAGCGTGGTTAAAAATACTGCTGATTGCCCGGAAAAGTATGGCAAAGCGAGAAAGTTTGATTATTGTGGAGTGAAGCCATTATCATACCCATCTTTAAAAGGGGGCATACGTATTACGTTTGACAATCATAGGGATATAAGTTCACTGTCAGTCGCGTCTAAAATATTGGCTGCTGTCTTGATTCGCAGACTGTGCGTAACACGTGGGGAACTAATTTGCGAGGAGCAGGTTGAATTTCGTTCAGGCTGTGGATGCACTGACCAACAAGGTTATCCTTCGTAAGTTTTCAGGACACCGTCACACATTGCAGGCCAACAATCGCTGTTTTTTGATACCAGGGCCAGTTTCGATTCGTTAGACAGAACTGCTCTTTGGAACTGCCTGTTAGAGAAAGGTGTTGCTGAGACGTTCTTTAACATCCTGAAAGCCCTACACAGAAATACCTCAGGTAGAATGAGGACATACAACTAACTGTCACCACTGTTGTCAACCGACAAAGGGGCTACAGAGGGTTACCCAATCTCCATTTTCTCTTTAAATTAGCAATTGATGGCGTTCTGGAGACGACTCTGAGGAACGTGAGTGATGATAGTATAGATTTACTTTCTGGAGACTTCGACTCCGAGTATGCAGACGATATCATCTTACTGTGCGATAAGATGCAGATGGCCCAAATCTCAATCAGTTGGTGATCAGTGCCTATAATTAGGGTATGTGCTTCTTATCACCCAAATATAGAGTACTGTTGAAAGATTGGGACGAACCTATACTTGCACTCAAATTTGCTTAAAGTTGTTGACAAGTTCGTGTACCTCGGTAGTTGTGATTGCTGGCGATGCGACGGATAAAATCTCATCGTATAGTGAAGGCTAGGGTGGCACACACCAATTCGGTCCACCTCTGGCGCCTCCGCGAAATCAGCCTGGCTGTCAAAGGTCGGGTTTACCATACTTGAAACACCAGTTTCAATGGCTCAGGCATGTGCTAAGAATTTCATCCCAGAGGCTCCCATACCACTCTCTGTTTCCTAGCCCAGGAAAAAAGCAAGGATGGTAAGCCTATGACAGTGCTGCAAGATGAAGGATATCTACGTTCGGTTAGCAACCTTTGGTACATCACGATTCCTAGGGTGGGTTCAGAGAGATAATTAAAACCGGGGGCTCGAGACGCTATTATAGCCAAGAACCCTAATCATTAGCGAACATGCTGCAATTTTCTTCTTTCTCTTTCCGCAAGTAACATGATGAATGTTGAACTGTGTTGACAAGTATGCTTACTTGCTATCTGGATAGCTTCCCTCACTTATTTTATCCATAATTTTCTTATACATATCTCCTGGTGCCCATAATGTACTAAGTTCGTGTTTCTAATGACAGTAAATATCTTAAGTGAATTATTTAGTGTTTTCCAGCATAACAACACCATCGGTGAGTTAACAGTCTGATTAAGATTCAACTATATGCAAGTGCATATGTCCGAAGCAATCATCCATGAACATCAAGCTGATTGCTTTGTAATTCTACTAATTCTTTATATCATTTCAGTAATTACACAAAATGTTCTGGACCGATAATTAATTATCCAACGCGATGGTCAAGCTTGTATATCGTACTAAACTTATCAAGTCGAGTATCACGCCAAAAGCAGTTGGTATTATATAGTAAGTTAGGGAGTCTGAAGATGAAGTCATACTACTGATGGACGAAGACCAAGCAACTGTATCAGCTTAATTGGTAGGAATTACAATGGATCACTTACAAAAGAACGTTACAAAATACCCCATGGTTGTAACGTTCTTAGGACAGAAGAGTGTAAATACAGAGTGTAACCTGTCTCTTGGACACTTGTTGAGCGATTGATACGCAATGATACCGAAGGCCTGTTTGCCCTTATATCCACCTGGTAGTGAACCATACCTATTGTGCTAAGGTTAATGATACCACCCAGCTTCTTAAGCATTAGTAAGAACAGTGGAGTCCAAACACATTACCTACTAGATGAAAGTCAAGAGCGTACACCAATAAACTGCAGATGCATCGACACGCAAATACGTTGTGACTACCAAATGACAACTCAAGCCAACGAATCGATTTCCAGTCTTCTAAAACTATGTTGTCAATTTCACGTTAACACGGATGCAGAAAATGACAAGTTCCATTACTGAAAACTCTGTATTTCCAAGACATACAGTGGCCCAAAAAGTTATTCACACTACCTTACCTGAAAAAAATGTATCGGTTGACCTCCCAGCAAGAGAAGCCAATAAAACAGTATTAAGACTATAAGCAAATACGTGCAGTTTAAAAGAGGCGTGTACGTGAAAATGAATTTTTACCCACAAACTAGTAGCAACATATAAATTCACCAGACCTCTATCTACTGCTCTAACTCCTTTCCGCTTATTTTCTCTCTCTCAATATATATATATATATATATATATATATATATATATATATACAGTTCACACTCGTTCTGAAGATTACTACAGATAATAGAGAAGAGGGAAAACTAGCAAATAAAATAACAGCAATACATAGAGAAAGAACCAACTAACTAAACGTTTGAGACGTCTCCAATTGTCCGTAAGAACAATTTTTCGTAGCGGGAACAAAGGAAAGCCCGCCTATATCCAATAACACGTATTTTTACAATGAGCTTTGTAATGAGATAATTTTGCTCCATGAGCTTGCATATGCAGTTTCTTCAAGTAAATTTAGGGATATAGATAAAATAAATGAAGGATATGACAACAACATTGGTGCGCGAACTTTGAAAAGGAAGTGAATTACACACGCTCTTGTTTAATTTCGGCTTTTCTTGTGTTGTACATCCCGAAAGTCTGTAGATTAACTTTAAATCAGTTTATTCTGATCGGAGTTAGTTTAATTTCAGTTTTGAGCCTATTTAACTATAGGAAGAGTGTTCTTGTAACTTTATAGTTATTTATATCTATTCTTGTATACTCATTGGTTTATTTACCTATGATTTATATAAAGGCCATATGATAATGTCATATTCGAATCTAGTCTTAATTCACTCTTAAAAGTATACTTATAAAAAAGAACCACTGCAGAAGAGTTATGTGTTAATTCCCAGTTGAAGAAGTAATGCAGTGTGATATCTGCATGAGATGGTTTTATAACAGGTGCACAAACCTAACACTTGCAGCATACAAGCGCTTCTACAAACCTCTGGCGAACTGGCTGTGCAATGGATGCCGTAGTGCGACTAAGTTTCATATTACGGAGGCTATTGCCACACTCAGCAGGGCTCTAAAGCTCCTGGACTTCAAAGGTTCTCTACCACAGAAGAAGAGCGACTACCGCTCAGACACCGATGACGTGGCTGACGTCATCAACAAGACGGGACACGTCTCTTCAGTACAGAAGAGCACTCACCATACCGCGGACATCCGTGCTGCTCCCAAGATACCGGGTAGGCCCTCCAGTGACAGTAATGGAAAGGCTTGCACGAGGAAGAGACGTTCAGGGGTCGAAAGCTCGCTGATAAAGTCGCCCAGGGATTGTAGATCAAGCTTTATCCACACCGCTACATAGCAGGCAGACAGAACTGACGACAGATAGCTAGGAAGATGCGAGCCAGTGGAGTAATTTAGTTTCCTGCAAAAGGCGATATAAGGATACCATACGAAGGGTCGAAAGACACTTGCACTGCAGAGCAAGAAAGCCGTAGCAAGCAAACCTGATCTCTCTGACAGGTCGCCCATTCTCCACAAGGTGGAAGAATCACTATTTTCGGATCCCAAGGTTGGGTTAGCACATGACCCTATCCTAGTCAACCCCTCTTAGATTATCTACTGCCAACAAGGGTATCAGGTGCAACAATACACAGCTAGTATAGAATCGGCCAAAAGCCTGACTCTACAGTAAATCAGACGGTACGCATTCTCAAAGTCGAACTAGACTCTTAAATATAGAGGGATGCTATACTAAGCAACTCTTAAAGGATCAGGCATATATTTATTTTTTTTTAATTTTCGGTTACAGCTTGATGCCACACCGTATTTTCAGTACAAGTGTGGAATTTTCAGCATGGATATCGGTAGCCCGAATTTTACAGGCCAACCATAGATATCGGGTGTGCGTCGGCAGGGGATCGAACCTCGGACCATGTGCATGGTCGGCGAGAGTCCTAACCACTGTGCCACCGACGCACAGTGCTGACTTGTACCTAACAGACCGCATCAGAAGGCAATCTGTGGCCCTAGAATTAAGCAAATGGCGCTGAAATGGCAGGAAATTCCTTAAGACTAAGGGTTTTTGGGCATTCAGATTTCGAAGTTTGATGATTCCGAAATCTCTATCGGTAGGCCGCGGAAGCACCAAACTGAGTAAATGGTTTGCTACACAAATGCCTACAGCCTGTTGAACTAACAGACTGAGCTGAGTAAAATGATAGACTCCGAAGACTAGGACATAACTATCATTACGGAGATATGGCTCACATCCGATATCACTGATAACAAAGCTAGCCTTTCAAACTCCATGGTGTAAAAGGCGGACAGTCTAAGCTACAGAGGAGGTGGCGTAGTCATCTTCCTCAAGACATGTCTAACCGTGCATAGCACTGAAGCTCTCACACACGCAAGTGGAACGTGCGAACTTCTACACCATAGAATTAAATGCATAGGACAACATACTAACTTCATTGCTGTATACCGCAGTCCTAGCCGCAATACTGACGACTAACTGATAAAGAAGCTAGACCTCTGGGCGTCGAAATGTCAAGGTATCATAGTCAGTGACTTCAACGCCTCAACAACTGACCGGACATGCCTTACAGTACCGTCTTCAGATAACTCCTTTGATTATAAACTACTGGAATCTGGCATTTCGCTGGTCCTGATCCAACAAGTCATGAAGCCCACGCGGTATGACTTACAGCACTCCTCTTCAACAGTGGACCTAGGCTTCTCCCATGGTGAAGATGTGGAGTTCATACAACATCTTCCTTCTTTAGGAAGAAGCGAACACTTAGTGCTCATTTTCAAGTTCATAGCAGCAGTGTCATGGACCAAAACCATTCCGAAAGCTAACATAAATGCGATCGTCTCAGCAGCCAACTCAGTGAACTGGCACATCTTACACGTCAGCTCGTCCTGCGAGTTCTAATCTTTCAGATCTCTGAATTCACTTCTCAATAAAATATCACTTATTTACCTCATTATAATCTTTTTACTCAGGCACTTTTATGCTTAATTTTATCTTAACTACCTAGGCCTTTAATAAAGCTAAAACGCACTTTTGGTCCAAATTCACTGCTTGCTTCAAGTGTGGTTGCTGTGATGGAAGAAACACAAAAACAAAACCAATGTTGGAGTAAAGATATATTTTCATCGAAAACGTCATAGTTCCCGCGGTAAGACCAATATGGATAGCATTCAATATTACAAATGTAGACTACTATTCCAAGGAGTCTCCGTTTATACGAAATATAAATTATTGTTATTATTAAACCCAGAGTCCCAAGAAGAAGCCGCATGGAATCGGTTCAAACAGCTGTACGCCCAAGCAACTGAACCTTTCATTCCTTGGTCTGTCATAGAGTCTGAAACATTGCCCCCCTTGGATAAACCGAGGGATCCGTAAGTTTCTCAGACGTAAACACAAATGCTAGAAACTGTTTACCACACTTGGGACTCCTGATACCAGAAAGTTACACAACGCCACTAGGAACAAAGCTATTGCAGAAATCCGCCAACCAAGGATAAAGTTCCAATCATATATATGGCTCAAAATTCAATGGCCCAACCTAAGGAAATTTTCTTGTACATGGAATTAATGAGTAAGACATCCAACGGTGTCCCAAACCTGACTATTGACAATGACACAGTCGAAGAAGATCAAGAAAAAGGAGAGGCTATGGCAAACGTTTTCTTCCAAGTCTTTACACAGGAGTCGTTACTCCCCATATGATCAGCTATGTCTGCATCAGGGGAACGCGCGATGGATTCTGTTGAGGTCAACCAATACATCGTGCTCAACTGCTTAATGAAACTAGATGCAAGGAAATCAATGGGTGCTGATAATCTTCATCCAAGGCTTCTCAAGGGGTTACCAGCTCACATACCCGGCCCACTGATCACGATCTTCACGCTATCTCTCCTAAATGGAGTGTTACTGAGTGGCCGGAAAGACGCTATAATAACCGACATCCACAAAGGACCATCAAGACAAAGCCCTTCTAACTACATATCTTTTAGTCTCACCGGCACTATAATCTAGACGTTGGGAAGTATCATCAAGAAAAGTATCATGTCATTTCTGGAAAACAACAATTTGTTATCCAGAGTACAGCATGGCTTCCCAAGAAACCTCTCATACCTTTCAAATCTTCTCACTGCAAGAGAAAGCACAGTCAAATCAAGGGACAACACAAAACCCGTCGACGTCATCTTCATAGAGTTCAGCAAGGCTTCTGTAAAGTTCCTCACAAAAGACTACTCATGGAGGTGGAAAGTTTTGGTACCAAAGGCGGGCTACTAAAGTGGCTCAGGAAATTCCTCACAGATAGGAGGCAGAGGGTTAGGACCAACTCGAAGCTTTCCTCCTGGACAGCGTTGTGTAGCATTGCCACAAGGCACGGTACTCGAACCTCTCCTATTTATTTTTGTATATTAATGAGTTGTCTCAGCTCACCAATTTCCCTATGGTCCTATATGCAGATGACTTAAAAATCTGGAAAGAGATGAAGGGCGATAGTGATACGCCTATGTCTCAAGAAGACCTCAACAAACTGTCAGAGTGGTCCAGAGAGTGGATGCTCCCGATCAATGTAGTGAAATGTGCAACCATGAGCATTGGACACGCAAGCATCAGCTCCTACGCACTAGAGGGAATAACTTTCCCATCAGTTCAGACTCACTTGGATTCAGGTGTCATAGTTAATCACGATGTATAAACTAATTCATACTGTCGCTCAGTGGCTGCACAGAGCCTCTGCTAGAATCACCAGTGATATGTTCACCCTTATATACATCTCTGGTGAGGTCAGGACTAGAAAACTGTAACCAGGCAGCCAGTCCTTGTCTTGAAGGGGACCCACACATGCAAAATGTAACGCAAATGTCAAAAGTGACGCAGTTTTTAGAAAGCGTGTCTCTGGGATTTCAACCAAGTCAGCACACTACCATTATGCCATATCAAGTTTTCACTTTCGATTGAAGTACTGTTTTCAGCTACGAATAATGATTCATTGACGCCATCCAGTATAAAACTCAAAATTGTGTGCTCATGATGGTCTTTCACTTATTTCTTGGGAAGTTGGTTGTGTGGTTATTATCCTCTACAGGGCAAACCTTACTTAAGTTAAAGTAAGCTGCAACTGGACGGATTATTAACTTGAGACATAATTAATGATAACAGGAGAATCAAAAGACTCATTTACAACTTGCTTAAAAGGGTGTGTTACGTCTACCGGGAAACCGACGTCATTCTGGGAAAACCCCGCAATTCATCTGGCTACAGGTTGCCGAGTCACGGTGTGGGAAAACACATGTGTTTATCAATGAGGGAAGGTGCTTGGTGACAGGCAAGACTGCTTGAAAGAATATTAGTTAGAGCGATTCTTCAAAACTTGGAGCAACATGGGCAAATCCACTATCATGTTTGGTTAATAATTATCCGTTACGACGTTTTTAGGCTCATTTTGAATAGAATGTGTTGTGCTGCAGTATTGTTTGTGGTACTCTGTCCGTCACCGAAGTTTAGAGTCAGTGTTAAGACCGAGAGATATCAATTTCTGAAGCTGTTTTGAGTCTTCTGAGTATCCTAGAGACCTTCCACCAGTATGCGACTTACCTCAGAGTTACGGAAATAGTCCTGAGTGCCCGTTTTCATAAAGGTATTGATCTTCAAACTACATGACGAAATTCTTACAACCGAAGCCACTACAAAAATAAAATTATATGTAGGTTAACGTGTCTGCTATGTGTTATATGTGTTCGATATTCCGTATTTTCCTACATTCCTGAGACACGAGATATGAAATTTAATTGGTTTTATCAAATGCTTTCTTTCCGTCGATGTCAATCATAAACAAGTCCTTTCTCTGTTGTTATGTGCTTGTAGTGGTTCCTGGAAAAAATTAACTAACTCAGACGTATTTCTGAAACCTGGAGTCACCGTTTACTGGTTGAGAGAGATCGAAAGATATTCATGTATACAAAGCATGAGGTTCTGTGTACAGCTAACTACGATAATAGTTTGGTTAACGTTATGCTGGGTGAACCAGCTCACTTGAAAGACGTGGTGTATTTCTGACGACAACTTCGTTCAAAAGTGCCACACACGCAGCCTGTGAGGTAAGTGCACAATAAAGATGATCAAGGATACTGATTCTGTCCATTTCACGCCTTATAGTGCCATAACTGTGACTCAGGTGGTGGTGGAAGCATTATTTCTCGACTTTCGAAAACTAGCAGGTTCCATGCCTTTCTGCTACCTGAGTTAAGACTGCCTGCTGACATAAAGTCAATTTACCGGTATATGCGACGATCTAGAGGTGACTATTCGAGAGTTGTAGTGAAGAGTGATGTTGCAAAAGTTTTGTTGTCATCTTAGATATCAAAATAATTACTGAAATCACAAAGCGATAGGATTTATAAAGTAAAGAGGCAGCAGTGATTGTTGAGTGTGTCAGACAAGTAAAATGAAATATCCTAGCCACACGAACACGGGATTATTTAATAACCAATATCAGTCAATAAAGAAAAGAGGCGTTGATAACAGAACATATCGCATGATCAGACCATGTATAGTAGCAAACTTTAAAATGGCATGTTAAACATGTAAATGCTTCAAACATATGTGAGGTGTGTTGTTATTGCTTCTGATCACTTGCAACCTCAAAATTCTAATAGCACACGAAGAGGCTATCTGCAGAATTTATTCAAAAAGGCGTGACAGACTAAACCACTCTCTTTGTAAGGTGAATAGAAGGAAAGCATCTGATCATCTTCAAAAAGTGAACATCCGAAGGACTTTATCTTAAAGTGTTTACCATCCAACCGACCAATAGGTATAGAATCAGCTTCTAAAAGCCTGAATAAAATCGTTTCATCGCATGTTACGACTAAATAGGTAGACAACTCACTGTGAAGAAACCAACTAGCAGACTTAAACATAATAGCCAGACAATTCCAAAGACAGCTATATTGAAACAGAAATTTTGAATGACATGAAGGTTTCAATATTGCAAAAATGTTCATTCAGACATGAAGGTGTCAGCAACCCACCCCCGCATTTTCCCATGCTTATTCGGCTTCCGGCACTTAGTGGTTGGACAAATCGGCGGACGATCAACAAAAGTGGGAATTCAAATGGCATGTACTGTAGTGCTTCAAATTCAAAAGGAGGCGTCAGCTCAAAACCCGGCGGTCACTGAACAGTTATAGCCTAGCTCTTTTGTGTATATTTCTTTGACTTCTGCGATTGATTCGCTTGGTAATTATGTAATGTTTCGACCCGAGTCTGGGTTCTGCTTTCTACGTCTTATCCAGCGTACTTGATGTATTTATTATTGTCTGTGCTGTTCTATTACAGAGCATGGCGAGCCTACGAAACTCACTTAAATCAAAGCGAGAGATGAAGAACTACTGATCTACTGATAATGCTTACACCCGTGATCAGGAAGACAATACCAGAGCGCCACCGGAGATGTCATCAAACCCACCGACAACGTTGACCTCCACGCCTGCCTCAGACATGATTCAAGCAATGGTCGCAGCCTTCCGAATAGCGTTGATGACTACTGATGCACTAGCACAGTCCTCCAGTACCAAACCTAAAGTCAAATTCCCTGGGCCGGAAAAGTTTGTTCTGGGGGAATCATTCACGTTGTGCGAGGAACAGTGTCACAACTACATACAGCAGTTTGACGAAGACTAAAGAGCTAGCGCTATTATCTGCTTGTTGTCGATACCTGCACTGAAACGCCTCGAGCCAGCCGGCGTTGACACCAACCAGACCATGGGAGTTGAGGAGCTATTCACAGCCATGCGTTGAGCATTTGTGCCGCATACCCATGTTCCTGGGGAAGCGGGTTGCATTTCACGCATGTGTCCAGCGAAGCGGCGAAGGCACAGAGGAATTCCTTTGGCGCCTTCGAGAGTTGGCTCCCGTGGATTTGAAGGAGATCCAGCAGCAGAGATTAGCCCCGTATTCTTCATCAGTTCGAAGAAGGATTAACGCACGATGAAGTGCGAGAACGGGTCATCGAAAGTAATCCTACATCGCCCGTAGAGGCCCTGTGGGTAGCCAAACAGAAGGATGCCCAAATTAAGCTTCGTAAGACCCAACGATCAACAGAAGGGTCCTATACTCTGTCACAATCTCAAGAATCGACGATACTTCGCGAGCATCTTGCAAAGCAACCTACACCCAATGAGTGAAGGCCTCGACAGTTTCCCGAACCTGCCCCCAAAGCAAGAGAAACCCCGAACCAATCACGTCCAAGGGCGGGCTGGACGAACCCTTGCTTCTTAGAAAAAGTTGGTGAGTTTTCCCTTTTTGTACCTAATGTTATGCAAGTATAAGAGGGTCCATATATAGCCAAGCAACTGCCCACTGTTTTAGCTAAATTCCATGACAGAACTCTCGTCGGCTTGGTAGACACAGGTGAAGCTCGCACACTGTTGTCCAGCAGACATTGTGTTGATACAGCCACGACTGCCACCCCTCACCTAAACACTCAAACGGCCAATGGGTCTCGCACGAAAGTGGCTGGCGAGCTCTTAGTATTGTGGGAAGGTAAACGTGATCGTACGTGGCATCCCTGTTTAGTAATTAATGGTTTTTCATGGGGTTTGATAACAGCCTATGACCTCCTACGCAGTTGCAACGCTTCAATCGATATTGAATCCTAAATGATCATCCTACTAGGTTCTACATTACTATTTGGATCAGACATTAGTAATACATATTTACAGTTGAGTGTGAATGCAGTTCATGCTGCCATGATGGAAAGTATGTTAGCACGGGTTCAGTGAGAACACAAAGATGCTGTACATCGGTTAATTTCAGAGTTTTCTGAAGTCGCATCGCGGTCCTCGGCCGACCTGGGAAGAACCACAGCTATCCAACACACTATTGAAACTGGTAATTCCGCCTGCAGCTGGAAAGCATGATTGATGAAATGCTGCGGAAAAAGATAATTGCCCCATCAAACTCACCATGGGCTTCGCCTATAGTGTTAGTTAAGAAGAAAAACGGCTCCCTGCGCTTGTGCGTTGATTACCGAAAATTAAACTCAGTGACTCAAAAAGGTGCTTACCCATTGCCTAGAATAGACGAGACGTTAGAGGCATCACCAGGCGCCGTCTGGTTTCCCACCCTTGCTTTGGCGTCCGGATATTGGCAGGTGGGAGTCCATCCTCCTGATCGGCACAGAACTGCTTTTACTATACCCACCGGTATGCATGAATTCCAGACCATGCCTTTCGGGTTAAGTAATGTACCAGCAGCGTTTCAACGACTGATGTACATGGTACTTAAAGGATTAGTCCCACAAGTGTGCTTCGTATATTTAGACGATATCATCGTGTTCAGTCACACCATCGAAGAACACCTCGAGAGACTGCGGATTTTCTTGGGACGTTTGAAGGAAGTGGGACTCAAAGTGCAGCCCACTAGACGCCGTTTATTCAGAACAGAAGTCACTTTCTTGGGGCACGTTGTCAGCGCACAGGGCGTTCATAGCGATCCCGAAAAACTTGCAGCAGTCAAAGAGTGGCCCGCACCCAAGTCCGCGAATGAGTTACACAGTTTTCTAGGGTTGGCCTCTTATTACTGCCGGTTCGTGAGAAACTACTCAGAGATCGCTAGCCCTCTAACGAGTATGACTAGAAAAAATATTCTCTTCGTATGGACAGAGGGTTGTGACCGTGCTTTTCAGCAGCTGAAAGATTCATTATGCTCCTCACCCATTTAAGCATTCCCGGATACATCACCAACGGCTGGTAAATGCATCTTGGACACGGACGCTAGCCACACATCAATCTGAGCCGTATTATCCCAGGTTGGTGAGGATGGCAAGGAACATGTTATAGAATATGGCAGTCGCACATTGAGCCGTGCTGAAAAAAACTACTGCATTATCCGCAAAGAAATGTTAGCTGCTGTTACCTTCGTTCGTAAATATCGACTCTATCTGCGAACAGATCACAAAGCTCTTCAGTGGTTGCAAAACTTCAAGGACCCTGAAGGACAGAGGGCAAGATGGCAGGAATACCTTCAGGAGTATGACTTTGAATGTGTACGCCGTCCTGACAAGTGGCATGCCAGTGCTGACGCGTTGTCCACACGTTCTTTCAGAGCGCATGGAGACTGCCCGTTCTGCTAGAGCATTGATATTTGTGCTATTTCGTTGGCAGGTTTAAGTAGAGAACAGTGGGCCCATATCCAAGCTACAGACAATGAAGCCGCACTCCTATATCATGCCCTGTCGAATCAGACTGGTAGGCCAGTTGAAGCTGATGTGAAATGGAAGAGTTGGGAGACCAGATGTTTGTGAGCGTTATGGGACCAGTTAGTACTCGTGAATGGTATCCTGTGTGTTCAACCCGGCCTTAACTACTTGAGAAGAGTTGTAGTTCCTCAATCGTTCGTCACAGCAATCCTGGAGAATATACATTATGATTTGGGACACGCTAGGATTAATGAGATGTTGCAAGCAGTTACCCAACGTTACTGGTGGCCTCGCCAACGGCGCGACGTCCGAGACTTTGTCCAGGGGTGTGCAGCATGTGGCAAAGTAAAGAACCCCCAGAGGAAACCCAAGGCGCGACTTACTAATATGAAGGCTGGATATCCCAACGAAATAATTGGCGTAGACATCATCGGACGTTTAGTGAGACCACACGTGGGAACAAGTGCATCTTGGTCAGGGTGGATTATTTTACGAAATGGTGTGAAGCTATACCACTTCAGCGAATTGATGCCTCCACAGTAGCCAAAGCTATATTTGAATGTTGGATTTCCCGCTGGGGCGCACCACAGCAATTGTATTCTGATCAAGGGACCAACTTCGAAAGTATCTTGGTTAGAGAATTTTGCCATCCATTTGGAATTAAGAAGTCAAGAACCCCAGTGTACTATCCCGAAGGCAATGGGTTAGTAGAGCGTACCGATCGAACCTTAAAATCATTACTACGCCTATTCTTAGAGAAAGAATCACAATCAGCCTGGGACATCATGTTACCAAGATGCTTGTTGGCCTACCGAGGAAGCACGCACATGTCTACAGGGAAGACACCACACCTGTTATGGACTGAGCGCGAGTTACGCCTGTCCAGTGATACCTGTGGGGTGATCCGCTAACTACATCGGAAATAGTAATAAGGTTTAGAGTAGACATAGCCACGTATCATAGCTATGCACACAAAGAACTCCAGAGAGCACAAGAACGACAGAAACATTACTATGACATATGTCTGTACATGACATATGTGTACAAATTAAGACAACGTCTCTTACACTGGAATGTATAATACAGTTACTTGAGTCCACTGGCCACAAATTTATCAAAATACTCGACAAGTCTACCAGTCCTACAATCCGATCATTCTTCTCCACTTTAGGTTAGCCAGTATGGTTAGCGATTCTTCTTTGGGACGAGAATGTCGGTCTCCTGTAAATTTCCAAAAGATGTGACTAATAATTAATAGAGGCAACCAGCCAGCAACAGGTAAAGAGAACATTAAGTGTGAGAGAAGACCAGTGTATTTTATTCCCTCCCCCGAAAAATTGTAATTTCGGAAGATTGTACATATGAGAAAAACAATGGTTCGTTTCAAACGAAGGATAAACTAAATGTCTTGAGTAAAATAATTACATTTTTAACTTAGCTAAATTTAAATTACACAGTCAAGAACCCATGCTGTCGTGTTATATCCGGCTGCTCGTTCATTTATTCTAGCCCGAATATTCTTTATATCATCATATAGGATAACTTTGTCGAATCTCTCATGAGCTAAATGCACTATTTCATGGAAATCAGTGTTCCTTTCAATAAACAGTTGTGTTGCTGCTCTATTTTGACTGAACTAGAGTACGCGTATCTTCTTAGTACTTCCTCGCGTTTACAATTGTGCCCTAACGTTGCGATTACTCGACATCCGCAACGTAATTCAAAAGGCACTTGCGAAGGAATACGACAGTGTATTATTGCAGCAATCAACAATTCAAAAATCGAGCGAGTACAAAAAGGTATCAATCGTTAACATGCAAGATTTAGAGTAATAAACAAATCGAAGTACAATTACACAATGAAAGTATAGTACGATTATGAGTAATAAAACGGGTCACTACAATAGCCCCTCCGTAGAATGCAGGTAAATGAAGTTTACCTGTATTCGGAATGATATTGTAAATTACAAGAACAAAAAAAATATGACAACCGAATTGAGGCTTTTAAGTTTTCTGAGGTTCGATTATAACTGTATATATTCGAAAATGTTAACAACTTTGAAACGAACTGAAATGTTTAGAAAGTTGTGCAACATGTAACAATAAAACCAGAAAAATTATTAGAATAATAATGGGGTTGTTATTGTAAATAGTTACGGAATAGATTTATATCTTAACATACAGTTAATAGTACCGTAATAAGGAAGTATGGAAATGACTTGGGTAAACATTCAGTTACCTCTATTTCCATGAAAGCTGGTTGTACAAGTGGAATTGTACAAGAAGAAATGGCTGTGCCAGAGAAGAGTGCAGCAGTAGCTGCTGCTGATACGGTTGAAAGTGAACGTCCGTCAGCATGTTGTTGTTGTTGCTGGCTGTTGTTACTCGGCGTTGAGGAGTAACTTGAATTGATGTTTGCTGCGGTTGGAGAGTAGAAGTTGGTTGATTGATAGCCATTCCAACAAGAGCAGTTGGCACAAGCTGTGGTAAACCAGTGGTTTGAATCAATTGACCGTTAGGAACAACAGTCATGACTTTTAATGGAGCTCCTGGTGCCAGAGTGATAAACTGGGGAGTAGCATAGGAGCGTGCAGTTACAGTACAAGGTTGACCACTGACAGAGACGTCAGTTGCCATCATTGTTGCTTGTTGCTGATGTTGTTGGATATAAGCTTGCTGTTGAGCTGGTTGTAACTGATGAGCTTGTGCTTGAATCTGTTGTTGTTGAGGTGATTGGGTAAACTGTTGTAATTGAACAGCTGTAGGACCGGCTTCAGTAAATGGAATTGTAGACCATTGTAAGAGTGTTTGCACACCTGTAGACAATGCTGAAGCTTGAGAACAGAGAACTGGAATTGAGGTGTTGCATAACAGCCAGCTGCTTGACTATCAGAGTGAACTGGGATAGCAGTTGCTGTGCCGCCAGGTCCGGAGGTACTTTTAGCAGAAATATTAGTAATTATACATCCAAATGTTATGAAGTTATAAAAGTTAATGCGATGGCAAAGATGATTTATTCCACTGTGTATACTCCGAAATGATGTAGTCCATCAATCAGCTATGTCGGGCTCGCCAATTTGTTGCTGCTCTATTTTGACTGAACTAGAGTACGCGTATCTTCTTAGTACTTCCTCGCGTTTACAATTGTGCCCTAACGTTGCGATTACTCGACATCCGCAACGTAATTCAAAAGGCACTTGCGAAGGAATACGACAGTGTATTATTGCAGCAATCAACAATTCAAAAATCGAGCGAGTACAAAAAGGTATCAATCGTTAACATGCAAGATTTAGAGTAATAAACAAATCGAAGTACAATTACACAATGAAAGTATAGTACTATGATGAGTAATAACATGGGTCACTACAGGTTATGCACAGTTTTGTAGGTTGTTATCTTGTATCTTTCAGATGCATGCCGTACTATAAATGTCGACTGACATTAAACACTTTTAGACCTAAAAATATTTAAGATTTACATACACAGCCAACTTACCCTTTGTTCCTCAAACCAGCACCTCTAGGAGCATGATGACTTCCAAAAGTGTATTCATACTTCACGTACTCATACGTCATAGGGCCGGACGTGTCTTTCTTACGACTTGAAGCAACCCAGTAGGATGTGTTTGATTCCTTCCAAAGAAATAATGAACAAGTTGGTTATTACCTTCATAAATTCATCAAAAGATTGCTTAAATAATAATCGGACAACACAGATGACACATTTTGTGAAGTAGAGGACGTAAGAGCATTTTTTAACGTCATGCAATGGCGTTGCCAATGCCTAACAAACACAACACAATAATCTTAAGCAAATGAATAATAGTGTATACTTCAGTGCTTATATACCACTGTTGTGACCTGGTAAACTGCTGTTGAATTATTTTCACCTGGTAAGCACAAATCACGTAGGTCACTGACCTGACAACTTAAAAAAATGTATCTATTAAAAGTGTATATATCCTAATCAAAGACAGAATAAATGGATAGAAACTGTTGAATTGTATTCACCTGGTAAAAATTCTTATACATCTTAATGTAATTTCAAAACCACTAGTGCATCCAAATAGTGTGTGACTCATCACGCTACACTAACACACCGAAAATATTCCCACACCATTATAATATGGTTAACCTTCAATTATCCAGTCTATCTGCCTGTACCTATCCGTGTGAAAATAAAAAACTTCCCGCTTGGATAAATATTTTAAGGCGAAGTTCAACAATAGCGTCCCAGGAGTGCGAATGCTTCAGTGACCTTGGACACATGCTAGTCGTTGGCTAACAGCACCTGTCATTATCATAGCTGAAATATCAACGTTATACACCAAATAAGCAGCAAATTTCACCCAGATCACGTTTTTAAGTACTGTTTTGACAATTTGTTAATAGCTCGTTAGGATTAGGGTTAAGGTAAGTATTGGGGTTAGGTTTAGGATCAGGGTTATAATTAGCATAAGGGTTAGAATTATGATCTGGATAAGGGTTAGGACTAAGGTTAGGGTTAGTGTTAAGTTTAGGATTTTTAATTTGTTTTCATATCCACATTTTTCTGGCAAGTAGTCATCGATCCTCTTACTGGAAACCATAGTAATTCAACCGAGGGCTTTTGGGGAAGACTGCACAACAGGATAAGAGAGATGAATGATTCACAAAAACAACTCATCTTCAGTCACCTCGGTGAATGCATGTACAGAAACTAGTCTAACTTAGCAACTGATACTCCTCATTAAAACTTGGACGTACTTTTAAGTCATGTCAGAGAAATATAACCTGTGTAATGTGTTTTCGTGGATATTTTTGTAAATAAACGTTATTTTTTGCAGAAATTTCTCATTTTTTATGATTGGTCTGCTGAAGGTCACCCGTACGTTCACACTGTGCGTCGGTGGCACAGTGGTTAGGACTCTCGCCGACCATGCACATGGTCCGGGGTTCGATCCCCTGCCGGCGCACACCCAATATCTATGGTCGGCCTGAATTTGGGCTACCGATATCCATGCTGAAAATTCCACACTTGTACTGAAAATACGGTGTGGAATCAAGCTGTAAATCAAATAAAAATAAATAAAAAATCCATTGGGACGTTATTGTTGTTAATTTTTGTCTTTTTTATACCAATAGGAGGCCAACTAGCCAAGAGCCAATCAAAATCTGTCCAAAGCGATTTTCCTCGTTCGATCTCTAGTTGCCCAAGCAAGCACTTCTGTTAAACAGAACTGATCTTGAAATACATTTCTTAATTGGACTAATCCACTTGTTCTGTTTTGACTTATTTACTATTTTCTGGTCCGTTTCAAATTAGTGTATATGGGCTGAATGATAGTATGCAGGTTCTTAACGTGGGTTTTATTTGAAAGTGGTCCCAACTGTATCTCCGAATTTTTAATTTAAATGTGAATTCTACTTCTAAAATTCAACACCGCCCTAAATATTACTCAGAGGATGTTTTATAATAATAAAAAATGCACCATTGGGAAAGGCTGTTATAAAGGTGACTTATAAATAGTAATTAAATTACCTTTATAGTAGCATAGCAAAAACACCCTTTTTAAACGAAAATCTGTCTAATATTGTCTGTAACTAACATCAGTCGCAAAATATAAGGCGTCTATGGACAAGTATTAACGCTACTGAAATCTTGCAAATCGCACAAAAGTGTATATATCTGAAAGTAATACATCATAAATTTTACTATCGTATTAATTATTATCGTGAAAAATGATCGAAATTATGGAGGATACTTTTCGTTCACGACGATGATGGAGACTATGTCCTTTTTTGATAATGTGACAACAAAAGTTAGTGCAATTAATATCTTTAAGGCTGTGGATGGAACTTTTACTACCATATATCGGTGCTCAGTAAACAACCAGTCCCTATAATAAATTTTAGAAGTGTTATCAAAAGGTATGAAAAATGAGAATTATTTACGTAATACATCTGAACACACATCTACTTGTGTATTCAGTTTATGTGGAAGTAAAGTTATGGAAGGTTAATTATAAAATCAAAAAAAACAGTAGGCCATCTAAAAGTTGAGATTATGACAAGTGACATTACTACAGGTTACGTCATCAGATAATGATTACCAAAGCGCTTTAAGTGTAATAATAAATTATTTTTGTACATATATGTCAGTACACCCCACTTGACTGTCTTTGTGTAGGATTTTGAAGGCTATTTTAACATTAATATTGTAATTTGTATCAACAATTTGCTTTGCTCTGGACGAAGGTGATAGTTTTAGAAGTTTAGTCGTTTCCAAGCTATTTAGATATATGTTCCTTCACCCTCAACTCCAAAGCTCGTTCACTCTTCCCTATGTATTTTTTAACAGATACATGCAAATTAGCATACAGTGTGGTATGTGATGTAGTCATTTTTTGCAATGCTGGGGCGTTTTGGCTAAGCAGATGTTCACCTTTTATCGTAGTGATAAACCGCACTGCATAGTGTGTTTTAAGTATGATACATTTTAGTTTGTCTTAAAATAGTACTGTGCCTCTCTTCTGTAGGGGACTTTATAGCGAGCTTGGTAACAGAAGAAATACTTGAATAAAAATCCAAGTTAATGAATCGATAGTATAAAAGTATATTATCAAAAAATGCAGTTAATGAATTATAGAAATTAATGGTTACATGGCAAAACAGTTAAAGTCCACTGCTACAAATTATTAATATGATACACAGAAGCGCCCATTGCTAGAATCGTGTCTACTAGTAGAAGCTGTGCACCAGTTGTAGAATAGTCTTCAGATGAAGATGGGAGACTCCTGCAAAATCCAAATGATAAAACACACTTAGCAGGGAAGCTAGCAGACAGTATGGACCAGTGAGAAGATGAAGTATCGACCGGCACATTGTATTTTAAATTGTACTCCGAAGTTATGTATATTTTTACACAGAATCGTTTACAACAAAATTTATGCGAAATGTTTCCATATTTTAACACCTGACAAAAGACTGTACAATCGTATTGATACAGACTCCATACCTCACTGTATGTTAATTGGGAACAGAGTTAACTGTAACCTTAGAAGTTAAGCATTGTCTGTAGGGATTTAAAAGCCTTAAAGGACAACAGTTTTGCTCCAGGTCTATTGTAGTTACTTATTTTCATTGAAATGTAATAAACAAATCTTCTAATGTATTCACCAGTACAAGTGATATACTTGTATCACCGATTAACTGAAACCTATAATTTGAAAGCTATCTCATGATTCTCTCTTATTTAGACTTCTACAGTTGGATTGTTTCACCTAGTGTCTTTACTTTGAAGTGGAAGTGTATATGATGATACTTTTCATCTAGCTTTAGAAAAATTTCCTCATTACAGACATATTGATTTTCAAGATGTTTCTGTGTATGTCACGAGAGGTTTTAGAGGGTGAAACGACAATCTAGCTTTTATTTTTAAATAGTCATGTGGTGAGAGCGGGCTGCAAGTCAAAAATTGTAGACAACAATTTACGTCAGTGTTCACGTCCCGAATCAGGCTTATGAGAAAAACAATAAGAGTGCTTAACCTTGAGAAAATTACCAGCCAATCACAGAGGAGTTAAAGTGAGGAAATATGATTCACAGATATATGGCTTGATTTTTTGAGAAACGGCCACAAAGAGATAACAGAATAACCTTCAGCAAGAAAACAATCAATCAGAAGAGGTAGCTTCTCCGCTAACAATAGCGCTAATAATAATGCACATAAAATCTATAAATACCTCTTGACTTTCTCAATAAAGGATCGGTTGCCTGACCCTTGTCTTCTGTTGTTACATTTGGTGTCGCTGCCTGCCAATAAATGGAAAGGCTATGCCCTGCAGTTTTTGATGGAGACATATGGATCTTCGGGCAGGACTTCGAGGCTGTTGCGCAGTTGAGTGGCGTTCAAGATCCGTCAGCAATGAGGCTGTTACTTGGAACGCTGCTGGGATGTCGGGCGACGGCAGCATATGATAGTGTGAGGCGAAACACCGGGGAATATGAGCCAAAAGGGGAAGGACCATACATGGTCACCGTGAGACGACTTTGCGTGTGTACGATCAGAAATGCAAACAAAGAGGAGCATGGAACGTCCGCGAGCTCCGGAATTCGATACAGCAAGACAAACGAACAAAGCCACCAGCACCAAGGCCTGGCCCTTGTCTTCTGTCGTTACAGTCATATTACTGTTAAATTCAGAAATTAACAAACTGTTTTTGTGTTTAGTTGCATTATGAACTCTAATCAGCGTTACGTCAGGCTATAATATAGTAGGAATCAATTATTCACTGTTGACATCTTCACTGTAGGACATAAATCTTTAGCAGACTAAAAAGTGAAGGATGGAATTTGAACCAACTTTTTCTCTAGCCTTGGATGATTAATGCCAGCAATTAAATGATCACGTAATTGAGTGTAAAGCTGATCCCTAAATTTACATTTTGAAGCTTGCATCTGCAGCTGAAGAATAAATTCTCGAATCTTTTTGTTAGGAGAACAAATATGTTGACTGAACTACACTCTCTTACGTGTTTCGAAAGAAGTAACATGGAGGTATGTTAAACTTCCGCGGAGTTTTTCATATAGCAGGGAAACTGGGGTATCTGGGAATGCAGGAGTCTTCAGTAGACTGTATGCTTCTGGTCCAATCGCAGAAATAATAAAATGAGCCAAAATTTCATCACAATAAACTTTCCTAAACAAACACCATGTGTGGCGAGTACTACTGATAAGATTTGTCAGTAGTATATAAAGAGGAATTCATCGGCATAAAAACATCAAATATCAAAGAGATACATTTGATGTCAGAGAAGGCGAATGGTTCAGCGTGGTGTAGATAGGAAACATTTATTTCCCGATACGAATTTAAAACAAGCAATAAAAGTTAATAAAGCAGGATTTAATGAATTCATCAAATTTCGGTAAAACTCGTCAGCTGAATACTCTACATACACGGATATATATACTTTTGAAATTACATTAGGAGATTTAAGACTAATAGGTAAACAAACTACATTGAATTAGTCATGCAGAAAGACAGGTGCGAATGTTTTTCCAGGTCATGTTCAAATAGATAAGGGGAGAGAGAGTATGGCAGATCAAAATTAAGATACATGGGGGACGTGCAAATTGTGAGTTGAAGATATATAATTTGGCTATATAGAGATACCGATTTCCAGTAACACATTACTTGACCAAGTCTTTTGTTTTCTATCCTTAAACATGAAAGCATTCAAGATAATCTACAATTTCTTGTGACAAAAAGCTGATAGGATACATTTAAAGGTTAATTATCCTCAGAGCACCGCCAAAATGTAATACACATTTATAATTACAGTCTGCAATGGGCCAATACTATTTAACCACAGAACAACACGGAGAGGGGCGAAAATTCGTATTCAGCAAAATTATTTTTATTATGTACATACAATAAATAGAAACAAACAGCAACGAATGCTTAGACAACACAGTAATGAAAACAGTCAGTCAGCACAATTTTTTCTTGAGTTTAGCTTCTAATGGGAATCTGATTTAATATGCAGTATGCTCATTAATATGTATATCTTCTGATATAATTAATTTTGCAAACAGATAAAAAACTGAATTCCATATTAGATGAGTTTATTTTAAATATCAAACAGTGATGCAGTATAAACAAATGGATGACGTTTCAAGCATAAATTATTGCTCATAATCATATCAGAAAAACTGAACAAACTATTTTTGACCTGCTCGGTCCGATAAGTAATCATTTTCATTGTTTATTTGAATTCAGTCCTTGAATAATCGCCATCCAAACATTAACAAAAACAAAACACGTTGTTCAGGAAATTTAATTCAGCGGAATTTAATTAAATCCCTTCCCTTCCCACTCTCATGCGACGCATCTATAGTCCTGACGCTCTAAAAGCAAAACTAGATCTGAAAGAGATCATCATCCAAAATGGATGCTCACCTAGATGCAATTACAAGAACATCAAACCAGAAGTTCAGAGAAATGAAACATTACTTATTCCAAGAAAAGAAACTTTACGTGAACCTGGATTTCAAGGAAGACTTGACCTGCAATATCCTCAAGGGAAGAATTTCATCATCTTTGAGAGGAAGGTTCGTGGCAGAATATTGTTCTTCTGGTCTAGAAAAACCTTAAGGCTCAGAGCTCGAATCTGACCACTTCGATGTGTATATTTTAGTTCACCTGTTCTTATGGAACCAGGTACATCGGTCATTGACAAGTATCCTGTTTGAAAGGGTTCAAGAACACTATCCTGCATGGTTACAGAAAGGTCGTAATGGCTCTATAAGGAATGCCATAATCGAACACCTTGTCAGCACTGGTCATTCCGTTTCAACAAACTCTGACTACAAAGTAATCTACAAAGTAAAGAATAACCTACCTAACACAATATGCTTTCGTCTTCTTTGCATTCCTGAAGCTCTAGTCATTCAGTTAGAAAAGCTGGAGCCATGCAAAAAAAGAAAATTATTCTACTGTGGTGAGAGCTGGCTACTAGCCAAAGTTGGTAGACAGTAATTGACGTCAATGTTTGGTGGTGAGAAAATCAGAACAAAGGCTTTACGTAGGCGGATACAGTTAGAATATGGATGATCTGACACAGCCACAAAGAGATGCAAGGTTAACTTTCTGTTAGAAACAACCAATCAAAAGACTGTATTTTCTACTAACAATAATCTACAATAATGTACATTAAAATCTATAAATATGTGTTGATTTTCCTTAATAAACGATCTGTTGCCTGGCCCTTGTCTTCCATTGTTACACTATTATCGTGGTTACAACCTTATTGATTTCTCCTAACTTGATTTCTGTTTGTTTGTTTTTCTAACTCCAAATAACTCTGGTATTTCTTTAGAACTCTTACATAATCCCATATTTTCCTTCTTTTCTATGTGCATAGTGATTACAAATTATCTGTTAAGTTATTCGTCGTATTACATAACTCTAATTCACTTATTCAACTTCTTTTACGCACTGACTAATATTCACAGTTATGATTATGACAACTGATTACTTTTGTTACTACCCTCTTCCATGAAAAAATTGTATACAAATGTGATTCAACAGGTAGAGAAAATGAATTCACAGAAAAGAGCCTCTTAGGTGAACTACCAATTTGATTTCAATAAATAGTCGTCTATTAGATAGTTGGAGGCAAACGGAAGGAAGCCTTGGACCTAAGTTTCATGCTAGTTGGCACTCACCAATGAGCAAGGCGTATCTGCAACCTTGAAGGAACTCATGTCCCTTCTGAGATTCGAACCCGCGTCGCCCAGTGCTGCATTCGGAAATTAGCGCTGGATATATCAACAAACCTGGCAATAAAGTGTTAACGATCTAATAACACACGAGTCGAAGAAAACTAAATAACTTCCATTCACAAATATTCTCTAATTTTTCTAAGTTTTATTTGTGCCTGCATTATGATTTCGGTAATCTGTAGAAATACTTAGTAGCAAGCGTATTGATTAAGGAGTTCAAAAGCAATAAGCACAGAATTGTCATGACTGTACTAAACAATCATGAAAATTGTCGGTGGCACAGTGGTTAGGACTCTCACTGACCACGCACATGGTCCGGGGTTCGATCCCCTGCAGATGCACACTTGATATCTATGGTTGGCCTGCAAAATTTGGGCTACCGATATCGCATGCTGAAAGTTCCACACCTGTGCCGAAAAATACGGTGTGGAATCAAGCTATAATAAAAAAACTTGTTTTGAATACACAACTAAGTGGTGCGAAAACGAACACATTGTTACATGTGCCTTCGAACTCATATTCATGTGTGGATAAGTAAGGATAGGTTTTATTCAAAAAAATAATAAAAATAAAGAAAACGGATACATGAATACCTTTTATATGCAATATGGTAGAGAGCAAGAGTTTTTAATTAGTATCATTTAAAGAGTAAATACAGTGTTATAAAATAAAATGGGAAGATCAGTATTAATGAAGTCGGCTGGTGAATACGATCTCAAATACTCAGAATTTTCACAACCAGTCTGTTGAATAATACATTATTATGACCTATGTTATTGTCCTTCAGCTTATCCACTCACTGTCGAAACACAGCTCCTAGGTTCGAACCTTGACGGGTGTGCACCGATGAAGAGTCCCAAACTAGGCTGATGAAACAGATGTGCAGTCCTTCCAGGTTTTCCAATGTTTCTCTAACTGATGTCATATCAAGATGAAATCCTCCAACTGATGAAACGACAACACATACAAAAAAACACAGCTGTCATTATTCCATTGTGGATAAAATTTATTTTGATAAAGTTTTACAGTGTTATACAGTAATATTCACTGATGACGTTTCTAGCACAGTTTATTGCTCATAATCATATCAAGTTACACAATTTTCTAACTTCGTTTATATAATTCTATTGTTTTTCATCTCTTGATTTAATTGGTAGTAGTATTTTTCACATCTATAGTACTGGTGGTGAGTCATTCCTATTGCATGTGTTGGGTGTAGATTCGATAAACAAAGATTCAGTAGTCAACCTCTTTTCCCACCTACCCATATTAATTTTTAGAATTTTAATTCTCCCTCGCCATATTGTGTGTTAATGCATGCAGTACAGTTTCTGAGATTTTTTCTAAATTCTAAAATCTTCGCGGGGTCAACCATTCTAACCTCAGCTAAATTCTCATGTTCTGACAATCTGACTACCTCCGATCTACTAGTTTGACCTATGTAGTTGACCTCACTCACAATCGTTGCGAGGTGTTTTGTAAATTCTATTATTTTGTCTAATTGGGTCAACAGGGTCCTTTAACGTACAGAGCTTGTCCTACCTTAGTGAGTTTGTAGGTTTAAATGCCATCCTGATTCCTGCTTTGTTGAGAATACTACGTAGAGCCTCAGATGTCCCCTCCTGATATGGTAAACCTGTAGATGCCTTATATTCTTTCTTATTTGTGTTATTTTCAGTTTTACCATTATTTTCACTTAGCTTTTGACCTTTTCTCATCTTCTTAATGAATTTTATAGGATATTTATTTAACAGCAACGCTTCTTCTACTTGTTTCATTTCATCATTTAGGTTTTTTGGTCTACTACTTTGTGCTATTGCTCTGTTTGTTAGACACTTAACTAAGCCAGTCTTTACAGACAACGGATGAGATGAATTGAAATCTAAGTATCTAATAGAATGCGTTGGCTTTTTACAAACTCTAGTGTGCAGTTTATCTTCTTCTGTTCGTGTTATTTTACAATCCGACATGACTTATTCTCCTTGTTCATTTTCTGATTCAAATGAGAATTTTATTCCGTTGACTACTGAGTTTATATGTGTGAAGAAGCTAGAGATATTGTGCTCGAAACGTCATCAGTAAAAATTACTGTATAATAAATTTTATGCACAATTGAATTATACTCTGCCACAGTCTGCAAGTTCCATTTTTATATCAAAGGTGTCATTACTTAACGTTACTGACTTACAAGTATTATCACACAGATTTGAAAACAAAATGGTGGTGAAGACAATTTTTCATCCCCGGCTCTATTGGCGTTGTGAATGCATACTGTTTGAGAGCTTAAATAAGGATGAAACAGCTATCCAGTGCTCTCCTTTTTTCAATTATTTTCTGAGTGATGCGGACGAAATCCATCTTGAGATTATTTGATAACTACATCGCGAAAATCTTATTATTATTATGTATTTTTAAATTTTTTTGTTTATATTTCATCTAAATATTTGCATGTCGTAATCTTTTATTGATTTACTTTTGATTTAGCACCAACTCAAAACTTTTACAGACCAAAATCTAACTATTTTCAAGATAGTTTTCTTAAATTCGAAAGTAGAACATGTTGCTTTGTCCGAATTTTTGGACATGGTCATTACCATTATCGCATCACTTGATTTCGACAGTAAAAAAAATGGTGACTTATACTAAAACAAAAAATTAATATCACTAATCACCGTTGGTATAAATGCTTAGTTAGAGTTAACTCTTATCAGTTTCTTTATACTCATTAGCATGCATAAATTACAAATGTTTGCACACATACAGGTTTGTTTGTGTGTTCTTCTTTATGCCACTTACTAAGAAATTAATTCGTAAGCTACTTACTTCAGTTCATTTTTGTCCTTAGTCTCTTCTTGTACACACTGAAAAGAAGATACAGAGTTTATGTGTTATAATGTTGAAAATCTCCTCGATTACTTCTCTTACTAACGTCATATCTGTTGCGTATTGTATTACTATTTCTATTATTGGAAACATTTTCATTTCAAATATTCATTGTTCCTCAAAGCACAATGATGGTGATATAAAATTGGTAGATGGTCCAAATGAACTAGCTGGTACTGTTCTTGTTTATCGAACTTATGGTTGGGGTAAAATATGTGATGATCATTGGACAATGAAAGAGGCAAATGTTGTCTGTAAACAATTAGGTATGGGTTATGCTCTTGAAGTGTATAGACGTAACAGATTCGGATCAAGTTCACAAAGTAAGTTGGGTTTTTTTTTCTCCCGAATTGTTTAGTTATTACAGTTTTATGAAGTTAACTTGATGGTTTAAACTCCAGACCTGTAGTGATACCATCTTCAGTATGTTTTCCTTTCCTTTAGTACAAATAATTGAATGATATTAGATTATGAGAACATTTGAACGTGGAGATAACATAACGAAAGTTAACAGTTTCTCGCGCCAGTGAAATCTTTTCTCCGACAAAATTTGCTTACATCAGCATTTCTTCACTAAAATTTATGAAATAAAACAAGTGAATTGATAGGTATATGGTCAAGCTGCTATACTTTTAGACAATTTAGCAATCATAGGTGTAGGGTACTTAATAGAGAGCTCGGTAATGGAACAAATATTAGAATAAAAATCCAGGTTAATGAAATGATATTGTAACAGTATATTATAAAAAAATACAGTTAACGATTTACTTTTTTAAGGGTCAAAGTCCGCTGCTACAAATTATTAATATAATACACAGAAGTGTTCATTTCTGAAGTCGTTTCTACTAGTAGAAGCTGTGCACCAGTTGTAGAATAGTCTTCAGATGAGGATGAGAGGTTCCTGAGAAATCCAAAGGATAAAACACAGTTAGTAGTGAAGCCAGTAGACAGTATGCACCAGTGAGAAGACGAAGCGTCGAGCAGCCCACTGTATTTTAAATTGTACTCCGAAGTTATGTATATTTTACAATGAATCGTTTTAAACAAAAGTTATGTGAAATGTTTCCATTTTTTAACATCTGACAAAAACTGTACAATCATATTGTTCGAGACTCCACATAGGCATCTCAATTAATGTGGTTAATAAACTAGAGGATCAGAGTTCAGGGATGTGAATTAATGGATAACAATCGGAGTCATAATAATAACAAGGATAAATTCATTGAAGTGTTCATATAATCTAGGTTTCACAAATATTACTATTACTATTATATTATCTAATCGTTATGTGACAATAGTTATATTCCCCTCTACCTCTACTAGTATACACATTTTACTTATATACTCACCATTGCCTAGATTATGTAAACACCTGAATGAATTTACCATTATTATTATTGTCACCTCGACTGTTATCCATTAATTCACATCCCTGAATTTAGCGATCAGCAAACAATTTAGAGAAGTATTTATTTTCGGTAATTTTCCATCAGACTTTAAAGTTGCACATTAATGTTATTCAGTTTAGATATTTGTTACCATTTCGAATATATTACAAATGAAGTTCAAGCATAAAAAGTAGTGGATAATAATGAAATCATGAAATATAGCCAGTTACTGTATACGTATAAGCAGGTTTTGTAGGGATGTAAGCGTAGAGAGGAAAAAATGAGCTGTTATCTCATAGAAGTTACATAAAAATTATCCTGTGTTGTCGTAAAATGTGAAATTAAGACAGAAAAATGAAATTATAAATGAATATGATAGTGTAAAGAATTATATTTGTAAAATCTCAGCGAGATTGAAATGAATAATTCCAACGTTTCGTTCGGCAGTCTGGTTCGAACTTCTTCAGGGAAATTAATCGAAATTAACATAACAGGTTTATATATAAAAGGAACATCACTAGTTTTTAAAAACTTTGTCCAATCATGAGTCATTCAACAAGTATCAACAAGTATAGTAAACAAAATTTTATGAGCTTTCATCAAAATTTGACCTCGGACTATACTAGTGATGTTCCTTTTATATATAAACCTCTGTTATGTTAATTTCGATTAATTTCCCTGAAGAAGTTCGGATCATATTGCCGAACGAAACGTTGGAATTACTCATTTCAATCTCGCTGAGATTTTACAAATATAATTTTTTACAAATGTCTTCTTCTCACTCGGCTCCCAAATATTTTAGAACTATTCTGTCAAATCTTGACGACAGTTCATTTGAATATGATAGTGATTATTAAGTTAATAGTACGAAGAAAGGTAATATTTACAATTATCTAGTGCTGATGAGATGTATACATTGGTAACGAATCACATGTCTAATTATTTTTCTCTTATAAAACGTCACCATGCATTAAGTGAGTGTGTTGCTCTTATTGGTCTGAATTCTATTCACATATCTGATCACATTTCATGAATTAAACAGCTAAAGCTAGTAAACATACAGCTAGGTTATTCGAATACATAAAAATATACTTCAGTAAGAATTCAAAAACAATTATCTCGGTTATTATTTAAACATTAATGTCGTTCATAAGACTAATTCATTCATTCATTATAATGTATTTATAATTGTAGAAACTGATGATGAATTTATCGAAAAGAGTACTCTTTGTTCCCTGTCTATTCTTTTGAAAATTTTAATGGGCATTTTTAATCAATTATCTCAGTGTATCTTAATACTTAAACAACGTGTTCGATAAAAATCTAAATTACATATATTCTTTTACAAGTTTTATTCGAAGCAGAAGTACTGGAATTGATCCCTTAGAGGGTGGAAGTAAGTAGTTTGAAAGCAATCTATTTCTTTACTCCAACTGCTAATATGATTTAACCGTTTTGTACACTTTGTAACAACAGAAGGCAAGACAAGGAAGCAAAGGTATATTTTCATTAATCAAACGGCTGTTTATGTATCTGAAGTTTATATCCATTATCCAATCACTGAACGTGTGATTTTGGTTTACATTAAACGACATGAAGAAGAATGTTCAGATAGACATATTGTATTCTGTTTCTAATGCACTGTTGAACTGTAGGAATATGTGAGAGTAATATTCCGTTGTAAAAAACATTGCCTATATCACACCACCACAACTTGAATTCATAAAAGTAGAATGTTAACCATAGATTTTAGAAACCTGATCTTGTAATTTAAAAAATAAGTCTATGAAGATATGAATATATCTTGTTTTTTTTTGCAGTAGTAGCAGTAGTCTTTTCTTGGAATACTTGAAACAGAAAGAGCATTAGTGTTGGGTGACCGCAGAGCCCAGAGGACAACTACTTGAGGCCAACCACACACGTCCTGTTTAGAATTGGTTTTTGGAGTTGCGTCAATACTGAGATATTACCACTGACTGCGGACCACTGCTAGATAAGCTACGATGCACAGTTTTCAGGTTCGACATTTTTTAATCCTCTCCCTTCAGATCGAAGAGACAGCATGTCTACCATGCTGGCCATCGGAGGGAAACACTGTCATTACATTCCTATTCCCTAGCAGTACGACTTCCCCCACAGACCTCTAACATAATGCAAACTACTTACACTATAACGGCAACTGAATTTAGTCTAATCGTTATGCAAATTACCTTTCTGACATGGTAGCACCTGCAAGAACATTGGTACCAGCTGGTTAACTCGTTGGGTCATTGCAACGTGCAACTCCGACTACCACTATGTCAAGGTAGCAGCTATCAGTCGTTAGTAGTAGTTGTAGTGGATCGACTCAAGTTTTATTTCCAGTAGACGAACTCCGAAACCTGTCTAGTTTAGTAATCAGAAGTAAACGTGATAAAAAGGGACATTTGGGTGTGAAGCTAACAACCTAACCCGGGAAAGAATACAACATCATCACTACTGAAATTTTAAAGGCAAAAGCCTTATGTTCTCCTAGAAATGCAAGGAATGAAAAGGAGAGTAGTGGTACTAGTACACAAGAGAATGGTTTATCACCGCATGTTGCTCATTAGATTGAACTAGCAGCAGCCCATGTTTTATTAAGCTATTCAAACACATTTTAAAAAATGTATCCAAATTCTAGTCCGTTCAAAAGTAAATGTGTCTGAATATCCTAGCAACATGGTGGACACCTATTTAAAAGTACCTTTGTCAGGCATACAGATGTGTGTTTAGTTGTAATTCTGTACAACCAAGTTGATAATTGAAATGCAATGAAAACAGATAACATAATAAGGATATGTATGTAGTAAATGAACTCAAACTCATGTCACACAAGTCGATCAGTGATTTACCAAGTACTGAAACACATTAATCGCGAAAATTGATTTGATATAAACTCTTTGAGGCAAAATAATAAATTCCGTTAATTCAAATAAAATAAAATAAAACAATTGACATAGATAATCATTTCAGTAGAACCAAATAAGAATGATGTTATACTGGTTAAGAACCTGTGAAAAAATTCATAAATTTCATTAACTCTCAAATTACAGTGATGATGGTTAGTATATTATAGAGCGCTCAATGTAAAATAGAAAATTGGTGAGCGAAACACTTTTAACCATAACATCTAGTCATAGATAATAAATTTAAGAATTTCTAATTGTTCCTAGGACTTGAAATTTCATTTTCTCATCTTGGATAGGCAAATTACCATTGGCCATGAAGTAATGCTATCAAATTAACTTGAAGATTAATTTAAGCAAGATGTTTGAATAATTAAGATTTTTGGTGTAAAAAATACTGTAAATTACTGTTTTCGGAACTGTTTTGTAATCCATTTTGGCTCTTAAGTATTTTCTATAGAATATCTTCTATTTAAAATATGACAGTCAATGTCCATTTTTCCCAAAACAACAACGACGTTATTATGTTAAAACTGCAGGAAATATACATCAAAAAAATACATACATGTCAGTATGAATAATTATTTTGCGCGGGAGTTTGTATGCCAGTACTTCATATATATTAAAACAAATTTAAAATGATTTTGTTGTACATGAGTGATCTTGATCAATTGCATTTTGAATTTCATATTCCTTAAGTGGAATGTTAAGGTGATTTGCCATCTATTTTTATGTCACATAAAATTAAAAACTGACATGTATGTTAATATGAATTAAAGATGCATTCACATCAAAGCAAATATACTTTTGAAAATCACTTTAAAACTAAAGTAGTTAGTATTAATATTTATGAATAGACGTATCTGCATTAGATGGTTGGAAGGGATCAGCAAAAAGCCTCGTAACTAGGTTTCGTGTCAGTTGGCAATCACTAGTCAGCAAGACATATCTGCGACCTTGAAGGAACTCATGTCCCTTCTGAGATGCGAACCCGCATCACCCAGCGCTCCAGTCAGAGACGTTAACACTGAGCTATTCGGGCTCGCTGTTGACCTCCTGTAGCACTGTATTGGATATTTCGATTAGACACTAGTAACTAGTGTGATGCGTCTATTCCCATCTTTGGTGCAGACTGAATTCTATCACTCAGGTTTGCAATGTGACTTCCTGCCAGTTGCCTCCAACCATCTAATATCATCGAATCAATGTGCACCGTGATGGCGAGCTACCTAGAATGGTGGCCACATTACAAACCTGACTGACAGAATTCAGTCTGCGCCAAAGAGAGGACTAGACACATCACACTAGTTACTAGTGTCCATCCAATCAAAGACTTATCTGTAATAACTAAGTTGTTTATTTCTGTACAGTTTCCTTAAAGCTTCACCGTGTTGTTTGGAAAACAGACTATTTCAAACTTTGTTATGATATTTAAAGATTAAAATTTCCTATCATCTTACAAGAGGCTATGATAGGACAATAGGCTAAATACCTCCAGTTTGATTGACCACCAGTTGGACACAAATAAAAACGAAGCATACCTGATGCAATAGGCCGTACATAGCAGTAAAAAATCTTGAAAATGCAATTTTATCTGCTTAACTTTGAATCCTTAGGCCTTAGTATGACTATGAAGTAGCATTTGCTGCCACAGACCAGCAAGAGCCCTGAAGCTGTTTAAAAAATACCTTATGAAAATTTCACTGATTCATAATTTCATTTCAGGTTAGACTATGAATTGATATCAGTTAGAGAACCACTGAGAACCAAGAAGCACTAGACAGCTGTTTCGTCCTAGTATGGGACTCATCGGCAGTGCGCACTCACTAGGTTTCGAACACAGGTTTTTCCAGTTACAAGGCAAGCTGGTATATCATTCAGTCAATGGGACCTGATTCAATGGCCATCCCATGTATTCTAACTTCTACGAATTCGTGTTTTTAGCGTGACCACCAACCAATGTCATCGGCGGGAAATCCATCCTAACACTTGACTGGATGGACCTCACTGGTCATGGCTTCTTACTAGAACTCCAGGCAACTTCATCCTGTAGCCATAATTTAATGTCAAATATATGAACAATATGTTATTTGTTTTATTACGTTAACATGGCAACGCTAAAATAAGCGTCGTTGTTTAGTTATGTCGAAAAGACATTCTCTTATACGCCTATTAGCATATTTAAAATAATGCCTGAAGTGAAAATCATCTATAAACTTCCAAATATAATTTAAAAGTTTAGTAAGGTTATGAACACCAGCTTTTTTCAAGACAAATATTTATTAAATGAAGTGACAAATCATACAGATTCAATTCAAACAACTACTTACCGACTAAACTTAATTTCTGATGTCTGATATGCTTTTCAATAAATGTTTCAATAAAAGAAAACTACTTTTAATACTTGATACATATTACATTATGGCTAAATGATCAGCTCCTAAAACCTCAGTGAATTACTACTCTAATAATTACAGTGTGAACAATTTTTAGAACAGCTAACAAGATGACTAAGTTTCAAAATCGTCTTTTCAAAATATTCACTTTAGTTTAGTGATCAGGAAAACAAAAATCATAAAAATGTAAATGCAGTCGACCCATAAATATGGAATAACCTTTTGCCTTTTAAAAATAATGAAATAAAGAATCAATCTCAATTGAATTTTCTTTTTTATCCCTTTGCGTTTCGAGTAGAACATAAGGCTTTAAGCTTTAAAGTTTCAGTAGCGGTGGTATGTCTCACGTCTAACTTCCCTTGTTTACCGGGTCTACTACCCGCTAGTTAAGAATTAGGAGTACTCAGGCCAGGAATCGAACCGTGACCACATGTGTGGCTGGCAGGCATCCTACCCCTCAACCAATGACGTATTAATAATGATGTAGGTTGTTTAAGGGTTCACCAGTTTAGGAGATGATGGATGTTAATGGTTACGCGAGACACGTTGCATACATACGCAAGTATTTAACCTGTAACTCCCAAAGTACTTGTTCTACTGAAACCAAAGACAAATCAAAACAACAGGTTGATCATCCAGAATATGAGACGTATTTTGGGGTCAGAAATGCAGAGCGATGATGGTGGCTTAACTAGTTAGGGATCGTACATGAGCCACCGAAGGTAATATGACGGCGTGTCAAATAGCAAGGATGCTTAACTGCGTATCTTCGGCCTAACAATTCGACTTAAACAGTGAAGAATGCTGTACACTAATAATCTCGAGGAGTTATTTACCTCTAAAGTATCATCAACTACCATGATAATGATAATTATTATTATGATGGTGAAGTGTTAAAATGTTACATCTTTCTGTGTTTCAGTAAATTATTTAATGGATGAAGTCCAATGTACTGGAAGTGAAAAGCGTCTTATCGACTGCAGATTTAATGGTTGGGGTGTACATGACTGTCGTCAGAATGAAGAAGCTGGTGTAAAATGCGCTCAGAAAGCGCCAGTAATAGATAAACCTCCATGGAATCCACTCCGATTAAATTTCAGTCGAAATGAGTTAGAAAAAATGTCCAAAGTAAGTAAACTATTTGATGCAATGTTTAAAGTCATTATCGTCTCAATTTCATCTATAACTGGATACGTAATTTATGAAAACTACCAAATTTTAAATAAAATGTAACTCTTAGTTTATTTGTTATGTGGTGAGAGCTGTCTACTAGCCAAATTGGTAGACAGTAATTTACGTCAATATTTACGTTCCCAAGATTTGTCGTGAGAAAATGTGAACAAAGATTGATTCAAAACCGACCACAGCAGACTTTGCGTAGGCGGATGCAGTTAACATATAGAGGATTTGACATTCAAGAAACAGTCACAAATAGATGAAAGATTAACTTTACGTGAGAAACAACCAATCGGAAGACTGTGTTTGTTTGCTTAAATATCCATAGTAATGTACATGAAAATATTTAAATATGCGTTGATTTTGTTAATAAATGTTCTGTTGCCTGGCCCTTGTCTTCTGTTGTTACAGTTATACATATAAGCTTTTAGCGAAACCATAAAATCAACTTTGACATTGTATCTTCTTCAATGAGTTACTGCCTCACCTTCAACCTGCTGTATCCTACTGGTCACGACTTCCCACTAGAACCCCAGGTTAACTGCCTGAATAGAACCAGTCATGAGTGAGCATTAGATTAATTTTCAAGTATTGGTTTTGTAGGGATTGTGTTTGATTGGTTGGAGGGTCTCATCATGAGCTGATATTAGTTAAAGAACCAATGGAAAGCCTGGGAGTACTGGACAGCTGTTTTAATTGTTGTTAAATCTCCATTTTTATGCTAACTTTTCTGTGCTTTAGAATAAATTTCATCTCAACGAGTTAATTTTAAGGGATTTGATTTAGTTCATATTTGACACGGATTGATGCCACTCAACAGATCTCATAATCTAAATATCAGTCTCCAGTTCATTGATGACTACTCGATGACTGTCCTCAAGCTATACTGACGAATACTAACCAATGTGGTCCACTATGTCAAAATGAAATCAACAAAAATCGAAGATATTAGTTGAGGCTAGTACTATATCACGAAATGACAGAGTTAGAATTCAAGGTTTATTGAATCTCCGACCCAATGGCTGACTGGTCAGCGAACTTGGTCTCGTAATCTGAAGACCCCACGTTCGATCCGTGGTTGGGTCATGGGTGTGCAGTGATGAAGAGTGTCAAATGAGGACGAAACAGCTGTCCAGTGTTTCGTGGTTTCCAGTGATCTTTCTAAATGATGTTGGTTCGTGAGGAAATCTATTCTGAAGTTATACTGAAACCAGTGAAACAAAATAATAAGTGTTACACTATGACATTTATTCGAGAAAAAAGAACTCACTTTAACGAAGACACACATTTTGAGATTGTATGATTAAAAAAATTTCAACAAGTTTAATTTTTTTTATTCCTTTACGTTTCCAGTGGAACATAGGGCTTCAAGCTAGAGGCTTGAAGTTTCTATAGCAGTGTTTATTTTTTACAGGATGGGGTTGCTAGCTTCATGCCCAACCTTTCCTCTTTACCAGTCTTGTTACTGGCTTAGCGAGGCAAAGGAGTGCGTCGGCCGGTGATTGAACCCCGGACCATGTACATGGTCGGTGAGCGTCCTAACCGCGGTGCCACCGACGCACTACAATTTTAATACAGAAACTGAATTTCAGTGTTAAGAGAAGTATTTAGAGACAACATTTACTGAAAACTATATAGCTGAATTTAGCTGTTCTCACACCTAGTAGTGCAGTTTTTCCATTTCAAAAAATTGAAATCCTAATAATCCACCATTTAAGAAACTATGTAGATGAAAAGGAATCATTGTCTTGGACTCAAAAATGTGACATAAATAACAAATATAACACTACAACAACATTAACAATAAGGATTCACTGACTTTAAATAACAATTTAGACATGCCAGGTTGATATGAATGTAAGAAAGCCAAAGCAGATCAGTAATGAAAATAGACTTCCTCACTTCAGATAGTCGAATATATTTTAGAAGGGAGGCGGGCAGCTTGAATCGTGCACGACTCAGATAAGTTCAGATTTCATCATAAGTTAACGTCCATTGCATTATTATCAGTTTGCTATTCCCAAGTTATTTCAGATAACTTGGTGACAAACAAATCCAAAGTACTTTAGTTCGAAAGCAGGAAACCAAACAATGAAACTAAGTCAATACTATCAAAACGATTTACAATGTTCTTCTGTGTAGTTTTCCAAACTTCCATGAGTCAAGTACAACAGAGAATTTTATTCTGACAATATCAAAACACGATTCCACATGATAAAATATACAGCGTTAATAAACGATAATAACTTATATCATGAATAAAATGTACCTCAACAATACCGTTAGGTAACCGTACAGTCCAACGGCTTTTCGGGTGCAAAATACATAATATACAACAAAATTAATTAAACCAAACACAAATATAAAATATTTGAAAATCAATAAGAGTATTCCCCCAAAAAAAGCAGGATCGAAATCCAATCATAAAGAATTAAATACAACAAAACACATTTCCTACGGACAGTTTATGATCAGGTGACCACTCCAAGATGCAACCTTGAATTCACTCAAACAAAATCGCAGCAGTAAAACAACACAGTATCGTCAACAGCTCAACATCACACAATAGCAAAGTGAAGCATTAAGAATAAGAATCATTCAAAAACGAAATGAATAATGAGGTGTCAATCAAAAGAAGACGTGAGAAATCTCAGAATGACTATATATGGGTTATAGGTAAATGATATTAATTACAAAATTAATTGAATTACAGGATGGGGTTGCTAGCCTCATGCCCAACTTTTCCTCTTCACCAGCATTATTTCTGGCTTAGCGAGGTAAAGGAGTGCGTCGGCCGGGGATCGAACCCCGGACCATGTGCATGGTCGGCGAGCGTCCTAACCGCTATGCCACCGAGGCACACTCGGATAAATTTAAATGCTTTAAATACATTTTTTCAGGAAGGATTTTCCGATCAATCACTCTGTTATACATCTTATCATCAATTTGCAATCTACTCACCTTCTTAAATCAGGTGTTTTCTTAGTGTTTGTTTCTTTGTAGCATGATGTATTAACAGTAGAAGCAACTGATACATGTTCCTCATCTTGGTTGATACATTTATGTTATCTTCTCTATTTCAATTATATTAGGTACAATTTAATGTGATAAATCAACTTTCTGGTTCAAGTCAACAATCACAGTCGTCAACATTCCTTCCAGTTATAATAAAAACAAAAAATGGAACAATAGGCACAGTGTGTTCAGACCACTTTCATGCAGCTGAAGCAATTGTATTTTGTCATCAAATGAATACCGGTCACGGGGGTAGAGTTATTCCAGTAAGTTGTATTTAATGCAAGTTAAAATTGTCAAAACTTATATTATTTTAATAACTTACTATTTAAAGTATGAAATTAAATGTTCTTAATTGTTTCACATAGCAAAATAACATTAGATTCGATTCACAATTCGCAAATCAATTAGTAGTTTGCATTACAGGTTGACACGAGTAGCATGCAACTACTAATAACAATCGATCAGTAGTATACAATTTTATGCTAAATTAAATCATACTGTTTTTTTTACTGTAACTTTATTCTGTTCAATTTAAAGGAATATTTTATTGAATAATACACATAAGAGAACAAAGTTGAAAGGCTGGATTACCTTGTATGTTATAAAGCATAAATCCTTAGTGTTTTGGAAAACAACATCAGGAGAAAATGAAAAGTTTTAGATATGATGGAGAAGATTTGTAGCTCAGGTAGGATGATTTTGATGTAGTTGTGTTCTCTGAGCTGGATGGTTTATTTGCGAAGCTTTCATTGCCCTACTAGGCAACATCTTCAGCGCATACTTCACTGTGACTTCAAATTGAAGTATGCACTGAAGATGTTGCCTAGTAGGGCAATGAAAGCTTCGCAAATAAACCATCCAGCTCAGAGAACACAACTACATCAAAATGAAAAGTTATTGGGAAAAGCTACACAATTAGTTAATGAAATAAATGAATTAGATAAGCAATAACCTACTTTTAATTGAAAGAATTAAATCAGTCCGCTTCAGATCTAAGTCAGTAGTAGTATTTTTAACGGGTGAGAATAATAACAGTCGCGTGAAGTTTTCGCGCATAGTATAGCAAACGCCACAACAGATATTTCAGTAGTGTAAAAAGTTGATAAAACACTTTCAAGACAGCTAAAGGTAACATCTGATGTGACTGCAAGATTCCTCCAAGCATGTAATACAAAATCAACTACATGAAGAATATCAGTTTGTAATTGATCACCTCCGTTCTATCTATTGAAGTATATTGAGACTAAGTTGCTGCATATACTGACTTATTTATAGCTTCAGGAATGGTAGATAGACGTAGTTGGTTTCCACCTTACCCAGCTAATCTGGTGTCTTTATTAATTTGTAAAACATCAAATAATGTACACCTTGAAAACATTCTCTCATAATTTTCAATTAGAAATAACAATCAATGATTTCTTTCGCCCAATTAATTTGTGATATCAGTATAGAAACTTTATGGGTACTCAACGCTTATTAGTATTTACTAGGGAAGCAAAGGATTTTCATTAAACAAGCACTTTGGTGCTGATGTCTTTCCTGAACAACTTAAGGTCACCCAGCTCAGAGAAAATAATCTACTTAAGCTACAAATCTTCTGCACTATTTCAAAAGCACTCTGATTTTAAAAGGTTAGATTTTTTCAATAGGATTATGACAGGACTACGATTTTAGAGAAGACTATGATTCAATTTCATAACAATGATTTAAACGTCTTTCCTTTCAAAATAAGTGTTTGGGTTAAAACACATAAACAGGAACAAATGAGGAGAGCATCTAAAGAGAGAAATTATTTTGGAAACTATTGCTTTCGATAAGTCCTGACAACAAATACTTTTTTCATTTCTTTATGTTCTGATTGCAATATACGGCTTCAAGCTTTGAAGTTCCAGTAATTGATTAGTTGTTTCTATGGATAAGGGTTACTAGTCTTACCTAACCTTCCCTTTTTTGTGGAATGAATGACTGCCAGGTAATATTTGGAAGTGCATCCACCAGGAATCGAATCTGCATCTCCCGCGTAGTTGGCCAGCCTTCTAACGTTGTGCCACCGACGCACAATCAGAATTGTGCAAAACAAGAAAACAAAATTTAGACATCTATCAGAAGAATAAAAATTCAGTTGCACGACTGTAAGTGGCTTTATGAAATCTCTCTAATTTTCAGAATATTTCAGGGTAGATTCAATCAAAAATTGAAGCCATTTCGAGAAGTATTGGAAGTCAAGGATCATAAGACAAATGTTTCAAGTGTTGGTTTGTAGAGATTTGATTGGTTACAGGAATTTCATCATGAGCTGACATTAGTTAGAGAACCATTGGAAAACCTGGGAGTACTGGACAGCTGTTTCGTCCTAGTTTGGGACTCTTCATCAGTACACATACGAGCTCGCCTTGTAACCAGAAGGTCCTGGGTTCAAATCCCGGTGGGTGCGTACTGATGAAGAGTCCCAAACTAGGACGAAACAGCTGTCCAGTACTCCCAGGTTTTCCAATGGTTCTCTAACTAATGTCAGCTCATGATGAAAATCCTGTAACAAATGTTTCATTTTAACTTAGGACTGCAGAACGATGTAACCTTAAAACACCAGAAGAAGTCCTGCTCAGGATCTATTGGTTATAGTACATTTACAGTCGAAATTTGGTTATCAGTGATCCCTGATGGTTCTTTAGTTTCAATTACCAGTGAGATACATTTTGAAGCTAATCGACTATCTACCGACCTAAAAAATTAGTTTCACTTGATTATGTAAATATTTTTAGCTAGACGAATAGTCAGCACATCTGTTAGGACTAGATAATCACACTCCAGTGCTCATTTTCCAAATGACTATTTACCTGGGTATTCAACTAAATCTATCTACAGTCGGTGAAAATTTGTTACTTAGAGAAAATAATTTTATTTTATTTTTCCTCATAGATGCCGATAAAACAGACTGGAATTGATGGTGCTACTAAACCAATTGCTATAATTGGATATTGTTATGGAAATGAAACTAAATTAAAGGATTGTAAAAGTTATATCGATTTCAATGGTGTACCTTGTCAATCACAATTAGTAGCAGCTGTTGAGTGTACAGAAAGTAAAACAGAAATCATTTAATAATATTATATATCTAATTTATACAAATTATTCATATATCTAATTAGCATAAATATTCAAATACAGTAATTTATTTGTATTGAAAAACTAATCTTGAATCCTATCGACTTTTTCATAAAATAAGGCGTAGTAATTTTACAGGGTCAGAAACTTGGCGTGTCACGAAAAGGATTTCCAACAGGCTGCAGACTTTCATCAACAGCTCCCTTCGCTGGCTGCATACTGAAGATCAAATGGCCAGAAAGAATAAGCAACAAGAAACTATGAGAACAAACCAACCAAGAGCCGATCGCTCAACAAATATATAGGAGAAAGTGGAGATGGATCGGGCATACATTGAGGAGGCCGCCAAATGACATCGCACGCCAGGCCATTGCTCGAGTGGGTCGTCCTAGGGTGACATGGAGGAGATCGTGTGAGGAAGAGATGAGAGAGTTTGGTCAACCGTGGACCCAGCTGAAGGAGACGGCAGAAAACAGAACACAGTGGAAATGTGTTGTTGAAGCCCCACGTACCACTCGGAACGCAAGGGAATAATAATAATAAATAATAATTTTACAGGGTGTATTGAAATCAACCATATAGTCCTTATTTTCAGTTTGATTTCCTCTCTCTTTTATGACTAAAATTGTTGGACCAAATACGTAGTTAGCTCAACAGAAATTTAGTCTTTCAATATATTTCCCAACAAGTATACATAAGAAAATGGAGATAGAAGAAGATAACAGCGCATCTTCTAGTGGACTCCTTATGGGAAACGATGAGTCGGACATGGGTCCGAGGGTGACATGGAAGCGATCACGTGAAGAGAAAATGAATGCTTATGAGCAGTGGTGGAGATGTGCCTCTGAAACCGAATGTTCCGCTCGGAATGCAAAGGAAGAATAATGAGAATAAAATAATTAAAAGTAGCAATGATGTTCAAAGATATGATTACTAAAAGGTTGTTAGAAAGTTGCACTGTTACATAAGTAGACAATCGAAAGTAAACGAAACTTCGGTTTCTTTAATATTTTCAACACTAGTCATAGTGTGAATGGTCATAGTGTCAGTTTATCTGGTTTCATGAAAACCTCAGTGCAATACACTTTGCATTTGACTGATCTTATGAAATGATGAGTTATCTATGAAGTAGATGTCAAATATTAATTACTTGAAGCTGCTGTTCTTGGCAGTGACATGTATTTTGAATAAAATTATTATTATTATACTAATGGAGTCTAGGGCGCACCCTTCTCTCTATTTCGGACTTATCAAATTGATGTACCTTCCCCCTTTTGAGTAATGGTGTTATCACTAAAACTTGAACACAACATCCACGGTGTTATCAGCAACATTAGTTCGAAGGGGATTTTCATTACAACAAACGGAGGTACAACATGAACACATGTGAATTAACAAAAAGAATACAAACAAATAGTTTACTTCATTTCTAACGTATCATATAGCCCAGAATTTAACTCCATGTTTAATAAGTTCATTATATATAGTACCCAGTGATACAATATTAATTACTGGATGGTGTTTTCAGCACTCCTTATCACTGATAATCCTATTACACGGCTTCATAATTTGCCTCATTAATTGTTTCCCTTCCTCTTGTTATTCATTGTAATTTTCCATACATCTGCTACAGGCGATGTGTCATTTCGATTGCACGTGTTTCGTGTTGAATCGATAACAAAGCTCCAGTGATTAACCTCTCTCTCCACCTAACTGTATTACTTATTAATACACTCATCTTGTCCCACCCTACTGTCTGATCACATGTAAGTGAATGTACTCCAATGGCTGAGTTTCTACTGTAGGTTATTTAACTCGGAGAAATGACGCATCGCCTGTACCAGATAAATGGAAAATTACAATGAATAGCAAGATGAAGGGAAACAATTCATGAGGCAAATTATGAAGCCATGTCAATGAATTGGTATGATTAACAGTGAATAGTAGTGCTGGAAACGCCATCCAGTAATTAATACTGTATCACTGAGCGCTTTATCTAATGTACTTATCAAATATGGAATTATATTCTAAGACGTCACCCAAGTTCTAAACTTACATAAATTTTCAAGTATTGGTTTTGTAGGGATATTTTTTGATTAAATAGAGGATTTCATCATGAGCTGACATCAGTTAGAGAACCACTGGAAAACCTGTTAGTCCTGGACAGCTGTTTCGTCCTAGTTTGGGACTCTTCATCAGTAAGCACCCACAGACATGGTTCGAACCCAGGACCTTGTGGTTACAAGACGAGCGAGCTCGTAGACCATTGAGTCACTGGTACCCGATCCAATGGCCCATGAATTCTAACTTCTGCTTATTCACGACATACCGGGACCATTTCGTAATGTCTTCTTCGATAAGTTACTGCCTCATCTTCAACCTGCTGTAACCTACTGGTCACGACTTCCCACTAGAATCCCAGGTCACTGCTTGAATAAATTTGTTTTAGTGTGGTGTCTTACAACAATAGAAGGTAATGTTAAGAAATGAGTGATGTGGATTGTTGAACAATAGCAGTAATTGGTGAAATCGAAAGAAATTTATTAAACTGCTTCTTGAAAAATAAATAAGACCTCAAAGTCCAAGTGTTTACTATGATATCATTTATGTGCAGTACAAGTATTCTCATTCGTCTTAATATTCATATACATGAATTACAAAATTATTTCAGTTTGTATTACCCTTTTAAATTCATCTGTTTAGATCTGCCAGATTTATTGCCTGATCGTTACAGTTTAGAAACTTCTGCATATATTCAAAAAATGAGCCTTTGGTTACTTGAATGTGCACTTGAAGAAAATTGTTTACCAGAGATAGTATACAGAATTATTGACAACAATCCTTGTAAGTTATTTAGATTATTTATATTTTATTCTATTGCGTTCCGAGTGAAACATAGGGTTTCAACGTAAAACTTTGAAGTTTCAGTAGCAGTGGTGTTTATTTTTACGGGGAGGGATTTCTAGACTCAAACCCAACTTTCTGTCTTTAAAGGGCTTACTAAAGACTAAGCGAAGTTTAGAGGTGAGTCGGCAGGGGATGGAACCATTGACCACGTGAGCGGTTGGTGAGTATTCTACCACTGAACCACTGTAAACCCACTCAGGTTTGAGCCCAGGACCTTCCAGTCTCGAGGTGAGCTCACAGACCATTCAGCCACTGTGACCCAAGTTATTTAGAAGTGATTGGCAATATCGACTTCAAAATACAGTGCGAACTACTCAGTTTTTCCCCCATTTATTACATGAAATATCCCTCCATTCCAGTCATTTTAGGTAATAAGCAGGCTTAATTGAAATGGACCACGTCTGAGTAGTTCCTTTACCTAATGAACTTAACTGTTTTGACTAGAACTATTGGTAGAATATTTTACCTAGTGGAGATTTTATCCCAATGAATTTTTAGGCTTTGATATCGTCCTTGTTGTAGATACTAAACAGAATCCATGATCATTTATAGGAACGTTCAGTAAAGGCTTTGAATCCTTGTATTACATTCTAACAGACTACGAACATTAGTAATGTCGAATTTCAATGGGTGTAATGCTAAGTAGTAAATCACTCTCTGTTGTTATGGAAAGCATAATATATATAGAAGGCAGTTGTGGGAGCGTGAACATAAATATCTTATTAGTTTGTCTTGATGACATTCAATCGGAATCGTAACTTCCTATAGTAGTATTGTTAGTGTTTTTATGCATACTTTCAATCGAAATCCTGTTTGTCTAATCATTTGACGCGTGTGCTGATTGCTAATTACCCTAAGTTCCGGACTGCCTAATATATTTTTTTTATTTCCTTCGCGTTCCCCAGTGGAACATAGGGCTTCAAGCTAGTGGCTTGAAGTTTCTTTAGCAGTGTTTATTTTTACAGGATGGGGTTGCTAGCCTCATGCCTAACCTTTCCTCTTCACCAGCATTATTTCTGGCTTAGCGATGTAAAAGGGGATTGACCCGGACTGTACATGGTCGGCAAATCACGACTGCCTAATAACTCCAGACACTATTTTATTTGCTCTGTTTAAGACACTTATCTTCTCCTAGTAAACTGATGACCATAGATGCACTCATTCAATACAGCTTTCTTGAGACTGTTACGTTACCGGGCCTATTGTTCACTTGGTCAGACGACTGATGCCTAACTGAATCATCTCGTAAGTTTATATATTCTCATCGGGAAAATGACATATGCAATGTAACAAAGAGAATATTCGAACCCTCTTTTGTGTTGCCATGTGAAATAGGGATCTAAAAAAATAGATTTCCAAATGTCAGCTCTTCTGACACTAGAATGGCATGCAGATATACAAACTTACTTCAAGACAAAATCTGCTAATGGAAAAAATCTAATAACACAAGTGGATCGGAGCATTAGATCTAGGAGACATCGTATTGGGACAGTATGACTGAATGAATTGGTTAAGTTGTTTAGTTAGTGTTGTGACAGATTGAGATGATGTAAAATGTGAATCAAGGTATTTCTAAACTTCATTCATACTGCAAATGAATTTACAAAATGATCATTATCGACTATAATGGTAAGCTTGTGGTGGTGTGATACAGACAATGGTGTTAACGTCTGAATACTGTTCCCACAGTTCAATACTGCATTAGCAACAGAATAATATATATGTATTTGAACATTCTATTTCATGTCGTTTAATGTAAACCAAAATCACAAGCTCAGTGATTGATTAAAGAATACAAACAGAACAGTTTGATCACTTGAAAATATACCTTGGCTTCCGTGTATTGCCATCTGCTGTTACAAGGTGACTCGTTACTCAAGATTTGAACATAATCAAATATACAAGAAGAAAAAATGATTCAGCATAAACTATGTATTTAAAACTTTGTACAACAATTAAAACTGAAAAAAAAGAGTTTACTAGAAGCAGCGAAATTAGCCTGATATGGTTATAAACACGAAACTTCATCTGAAACATTTTTCATCACTCAAACAATAGTACCTAGTTAGTGAATATGCTGTTTCCATTGTAACTGGGGTTACAATTTTCACTACTAGAAATAAACAACTAGTTGAATTTACCAGAAATTTTAGGTACCTGAGACAAACGATAAATTAAGGAACCACCATAACTCACAATAATACAAGACAACCTAATTCTATGTATGTCCAAACAAAGTTCACTTTTAACAGTTTGAAAACATTTGGGCATTAGGTTATATGCTATTCATTTTTATAAAAGTTTTTATATTTCCCAATGAATGAAAAACAAAACGATATTGTTTTTACTGACGTTTCTCTATTTAATGCCAACAGCTTTATCAAAGTATTATTAAACCAGAATTTTCAAAATCTCAGCTTATATATAACAACTTAACCATCGTTCATCAGCATGGGGGCATTTTTGCGTTGTCAAATTGGCCAATTGGTAAAGATAACAAAACCAGGTGTAGATTGTTGGATTTGATGAGTGTATAAAATTATAAAAGCAGCATGTGTTTACATAATGAAATTGCTTATCACATTCGTGTTGATTTTGTCATTTCATGGGGTAGGGAGGTGTTGTAACCAGGTCAAATTCTGTTTTAGTCCATCATTCCTATTCAGACAATTTGGATTCCATTTGATATGAAGTGCTTCTGATATTAGACGTTCTTTGTGAATTCTGAAATTTTTCTGGATTATTTCAATATTGTCAAAATCAATTTTGTGATCTGATTCTATAGCGTGTAGACCTATAGCTGATGATTTTTTAAGCTTTCTAGTCCAACTGGATTTCTCGGTGATCGAACAAATGCTCTATGGGGTTCATTTCCTCTGATTTTGATTCCTCGTGATGTTTGTACGATGTATATCGCATCACATTCCAAGCACTTTATTTTGTAGACACAGATTGAGAATCCTTAGGGATTTGGTCTTTTACATGGACAGGGTTGGTTTGTAGTGTGTATGATGTTTTGAAGAAAACTCTGATGTTGTACTTATTGAGTACTCTTCTGATATCGTCTGACGTTTCTGATGTATATGACAATGTAAAAATTACTCCATACTGATGAACAATGATTAAGTTGTTATATATAAGCTGAGATTTTGTAAATTCTGGTTTAATAATACTTTGATATAGCTATTGGCATTAAATAGAGAAACGTCAGTAAAAAGATTATCGTTTTGTTTTTCATAACAAGCTAATTCTAACTTAATTTGGAATAACTTAGGATATAGTCATCCTAACAGAATTGTTACGACTATTGAAGATACTTTTATGCGTAACTATAAAATCCAAAAGAACAATTACAATTAAGATGTTGTCTCGCTGACATAACTAGAAATGAAAATACCTAGCTGCATCAAGGACATTCGCCTAATTTGATTGGACATACTTTTTTGAAGGAATATTGACGCCGGTGGGATATTTGGTAACCATTGTAAATGTAGTTGATAGGATGGCCATCAAAGTAACCAAGTTTTGTCTAGTAATCACCGGGTTTTCTAATGTTACTGCCATTATGGTTTGTCAATAGGATGATAAAATTGTGTAATTAATAAGAATAAAAATAATAAGAATTCCATTGTTACCAATGATGAGAAATGGATTGATTTGTTATGATAAGAGTTGTAAAAACAGCATGATTATGCTATCAGATGCAGTAGATAAGGGATTAGGAAAACAAATAGTAAGATTACGTAACGCAAGATTATAAGAGAAGTAGATAAACTAAGTTTTAACGAACATACAATAAGGCTAGTGAAGGGTTGACAAAAATGATAAGGGGTGGTGGTATCAACACCTTTGTTAGGTCTTCCTAACCATTTTTCATCAGTTATTAATGAAATTATTACTTAAAAATTATTACTATTAATATTATTGCACAATTTATAAGCAGAGTCATAATCATCTTACTGACAACAACACACAACTGGGTTATGTTTAGTATTCATTTAAATTATGTACATACAAAATTAAAACAATTAATTCAGCGAAAAAATCATGTGTATACGACTGTATAGCTTGATAATAAAGCTGTTGAAAAGAATCTCTTCGCTGAGTCCTTTTTTTAAAGATTTTCTTTATGTCCTAATGACTGTTTTCTATGAAATTTATGTTTATCAAATAAAATTATCAAGAATTAGTTTGTAGGGATTCTATTTGTTTCAGGTTAGATTACGGATTGATATCAGTTAGAGAACCATTGAAAAACAGGAAGTACTAGACAGCTGTTTCATCCTAGTTTTGGAGTCATCGGCAGTACGCACCCATTGGGTTTCGAACCCAGGAACTTTCAGTTACAAGGCGAGGTCGTATACTATTCAGTCACTGGGATCCGATTCAGTGGCCATCTTTTTTTGATTGAACACTAGTCAGTAACTAGTGTAATGTGTCTAGTCCTATCTTCGGTGCAGACTGAATTCTATCAGTCATGCTTGCGTGGGTTCGAATCTCAGACATCAGTTCCTTCAAGGTTGCAGATACGCCTTGCTGATGAGTGCCAACTAGTACGAAACCTAGGTCCAAGGCTTCCTAATGATTGCCTCCAACCATCTAATACGAACAATTCACAGTGCACCGTAATGGCGAGTCACGTAGCATGGTGGCCACATTGCAAACATGACTGATGGGATTCACTCTGCACCGAAGATAGGACTAGACACATTACACTAGTTACTGACTAGTGTTCAATCAAAAATATCCAATACAGTCCTACAGGAGGTCAGTCGCGTGCCCGAATAGCTCAGTGGTAGCGTCTCTGACTGCAGCACTGGGTGACGCGCGTTCGAATCCCAGAAGGGATATGAGTTCCTTCAAGTTTGTAGATACGCCTTGCTCGTTAGTGAGTGCCAACTAGCACGAAACCTAGGTCCAAGGCTTCCTGATGATTGCCTCCAACCATCTAGTATCAATGACCATCCCATGAATTCTAACTTCTACCAGTTCGTGATTTTTAGCGCGACCATCAACCAATGTCATCGGTGGAAACTCCATCCTTACACTTGACTGGATGGACCTCACTGGTCATGGCTTCTCACTAGGAATCCAGACAACTTCATCTTTTAGCCATTCACTAGCGAGTGTCAGACTAATTTCCAAAAATTAGTTTGTAGGGATTCTATTTGTTTCACCTTAGACCATTGGTTGGTGATTGCGATAAAATCACGAATTGATTGACGATAGAATTCATGGGATGGCTATTGAATCAGGTCCCAATGGTTGTATGGTATACGAGCTTGCCTTGTAACCGGAAGGTCCTGTGTTCGAGCACCAGTGGGTGCATACTGCCGATGACTCCCAAACTAGGATGAAACAGCTGTCTAGTACTTCCGGGTTGGGGCCCTCGGGACTCTAAGAATCAATGGCTGGAGACAATAGGTGACATGGCTCAAAATCGTTGTCAATGGCTTACGCAGATGTATTCAGTCTCTTTAACCTTCATATTCCTTTCTACCATTACTCATTCTGTTTCAGTCTTATACTTGTCAAAACTCTATTGATTCTCTTCACTCATTTTCTTGTCTACCTTTGTGTGTGCTCTTTGGAACGTGGCAACTCGAACTGCTGCACTTCGGTGCCAAGTTCTATGTTGAATCCAGCAGCAGCAGCATCTAACCTTAAATAAAATTATCCCGATTAAGGGATTTGGATTCATTTCGATTGTTAATTTTCTTCGTGAACCAAGATCAGATAAACAGATGATTGAAATCCAGAGAGCACTGAATAGATCTCATAATCTAAACATCAATGGCCAGCTTCTTGATTGCTGCCCAATGGATGTCCTGAAGCTATTCTGAGAAACAGTAGCCTATGGGGTTCATCATGTCAAAGTGAAATGGATATTAATCAAAGGTTTCACGAATCGACAAAGTTAGAATTCAAGGATAATTGAATCCCCACCCAAATGGCTGACTTGTCAACTTGGTCTCGTAATGTGAAGATCCGAGGTTCGATCCGTGGTTGGGTCATGGGTGTGCACTGATGAAGAGTGTCAAGTTAGGACAAAATGGCTGTCCGGTGACTCCTGGTTTCCAATGATCTCTCTAACTGATGTTGATTCATGAGGAAATCTAACACTTAAAATTATTTTATTATGAGATCATACTCTACCGCCGTGCCCTAATCATATGCTTATATTAATTAAGGCATAGCGTGATATAAATAAGACTGCACTAGTTTTCCACGGGCGGCATAGTAACAGTCTACTTACATCCATGTCTAAGTTATTGAAATTCGTATAAATACCTTACTTTCATTACATTTTGTTGCACAGACATCAACTGATTTCATTTATCATAAGTTAATATTAATTTCTTCCTAATCAAATGACTATTTTATTTAGATAATTATACATGGATGACTCGAACTCTAATGAGATTTTCATCTATTATTGAAAATGCCGGAAACGAAGTTTTTCGACCATTAGAAGATCCAGAAAACTGGGAATGGCATGCCTGTCATATGTAAGTTTAAAGAAATATCTAGCGATTTTTGATTTATTTAATCAGGATGTAAGTTTTTATATAATAAGTGATACTTTTCCCTTCAACAATGCTAACTAAGGAACAAACATGTTTAGTTAGAGTTAAAAGCATGGTTGTAACACGCTTTTATATGCTAGCAGATACCTTGTTAATTACCTAAATACGATATAACATGTGAGCGTCACTAAGATCACAAATTTTAATTCAACGCAATAAACATAATTAGAGACTTACATTTTACTTTGAAAAGTAATGTTGACGACATGTTATGATGGAACAAGAAGCATTTCAAAGGTGAACAACAAAAATTATTATTATTATCGTTATTGTCAATACAGTAATATGAATGCATTTAATCTAAACCAATACGTCATATATGTGAGATACCACTAACTTAACTAATCATAGTGGGGAAAAAGCCTATCTTCATTCAACTTGATTTTAAAGGTGATAATATTGCAGGAATAATCAATAGAAGATTGAATATGTCACTAGCCAGAGCCTATCCTGAAGCTAAGTTGGTTCCCGTTTATCGGACAAAACATGCTCTTTAGTGCAATCAAAAATTAACAGATATCCTTCTCATGTTAACGCCAGCTGTATATACAAATTTACAAGAAAATTATCTGCGAGAGCAGCTACATTGAGAGAACAGAAAGGGGGGTGTACCTCCCATTTTCTGAATATGTGCCAAAAAGACTACCTCTCAGGGGAACAAATGCTTTCAACAGTGCAATCACCAGGCATCTCCTTGACACGAGTCATGAGGTGGACACCGCAAGATCGTCCACATTATCAATAGGCAAATGAGTTCAATGCTCCTCAAGTTTGCGGAGGTAATCTCCATCAGGCACCTGAAAACCGATTTATGTTTTCAGAAAGAAGCGATTATCAGTCTTTCCTTGCCCTGGTAACTGGATGTTTTCATAGTCCCTCCTAATTCGTAATGCCTAAAAATTCTATTGTGCATCGGTGGCACAGTGGTTAGGACTCTCGCCGACCATGCACATGGTCTGGGGTTCGATCCCCCGCCGGCGCACACCCGATATCTATGGTCGGCCTGTAAATTTGGGCTACCGATATCCATGCTGAAAATTCCATACCTGTACCTAAAAATACGGTGTGGAATCAAGCTGTAACCGAAAAAAAAATAAAAAATAAATACTATTGTTTGGAATAAAGTGATTATTATTACCATTGTATGCATAGTCATTTTACTACATATACGCATTGTTGATAAAGATTAGGCACCTCTTTTATAAACATAAATACGTCACTAAGGCGCTGGATAAGTACCCTTGTACACTACTAAAAATGATAACCGAAACATAATACGTAGGATTAAATATTCGCTTGTATTTGGAATCATTGTAGAAACACATCTTCACTGCCTTTGTGAAATTCTAGTTAATTATTCGCTGATGACTAGCTATGGGATGTGGGACACCTATTTCATCTTATTTGCGGCTCATCATCTGTGTCCCAGTGATAACTTATATTCCCAACCGAGACTTGAACAAATTAACAACGGTTACTTCTTAAAACTGAGCTTATCAGTCTCTACTGGGAAAACAATCAAAATCAAGGAATCTGTACTAAAGGCTCATGTGATGGCAGATTGATCAATTCACTCCTACATATAAACAACCAGAAATGTAGAAAATCATACAAATCGAGTAACCTGTAACTATCAAGATATAGCACCCTGGAAGAAAACCCCTGCCTTTGAAAGGAATGCTACTGAATCGTGGTCTCAATAGGGATACCAATGCGGTTACTTAGAGCTGATGAATTCCCAAACATAAATAAACAGGTATTTTATATTTGAATATCAAACACATCATCCTAGAGAGACTAGAAGATGCCCTAAATGCTAAATTCCGTCTAGAACACTCTGGATTCAGGAAAAACAAAACATACGCAGGTCGAATTGCAGCATAACGCATCGTCATCGAACACAGTATAGAATGGCAGTTACCCCTTTATCAGCACACATTGGACTGACGTAAAGACCTTAAATGATCTGGATTTCCCACATGATTTGTGTCGCATTTCCCACAAGCGAAAACTAATAAGTTAGAAAAAGAGCCAGCGAAGACAAAATATTGTACAAACATGGACAAGTCAAAGATGACGGTGATACCTAATCAACAACTATCACAAGCCATCATCAACAGGAAAATTCTATAAGAGATCGCCTGTTTCACTTACTTGAAAGTGCAGTATTGTTTCAACTACAGGTGGCACAGATGGAGTTACCAAAGCCCAATAAGAATGCAGTCAAGAACGCATGACAACAAAAACCCAAGATCCGAATTTTCAACTGTAATGTTGATTAAGTTAGTGCTTCTATATGGTTCAGAGACTTACCACACGTTTCACCAAACGCATTTCCAACAGGCTGCTGAAAACATTATCAACGCTTATCTTCTCCGGATACTGAAAATTAGATTTCCAGAAAAGATGAGCAAGAAGGAGCTGTGGCAACGAAGCAGCCAAAAATCCGTTACGCGATAAATATGCAGAAGGAAATAGAAGTAGACTGGACATACTCTGAGGAAAGAATTGAGTGACATCACACGTTATACCCTAGAATGGAAAACGACGGATTGGGCGTCCTAGGGTAACATGTAGGAGGAAATCAGAGCTTGTGGGTAGTCGTGGAGCCGGTTGTAAAAAGACTGCAGAGAACAAAGTGAAGTGCTGCTAAAGCTCTATTTTCCACTTGGAAACCAAGGGACAACTAACAATGATTACTTTTATAAGGTACATTATTTTACTATTATAGAAATTGAAGAGTGTAATCACCTTTTTCTCTAATGCTACTCATTAACTTTCAAGCAACTAGTGAAGTATCTAAAAATTCATATTTATATATAGCTGTGCAAATCGGTTAATTACTTCAACATTTCGGTTGAAGCAAACTGAGAAGCATTTCTTTTCTGAGTTCTGTTACGTAACAACATGGCAGGCTAAAAAACCAGAGTGAATTATTATATAGATCACGTGGGTTAGAATATATGTCAAAAAAACTCAGTCAGTTTTTGCTAAGGATGCGTATTCCAAACTGATGGTGACCACAAAAGCCCCAATTCCAGGTTTTGCTGTTGACCAACTTCAATATAGCACTCAGTGGAGTCGGTGCGAAAAACCTGAAGTTGCTTAACATACCTAGTGAATGTTATTTCAAATGCAACCTACTTGTTACCATGATTATCGAATATATTGAAAGGCATGTTGATAACTTATTGAACGTGCGACTGAGTATGTGAAAACCTCTTTTAATGTAATTGAGATCCACTCAATTTTAAGTTGGTAAGCTTTTTCAGTTATATGTTGGGTATAACTAGCAATTTTAGTCTCTAAATTAAGATAAGTTCCAATGATAATGAAGAACATATAGTTACATGAATACTTATCGCCATATTGCCTTATTCAAAAATCTAAATTACACAACTCCACCGTTTCTAAGTGTTTTATTGGGAAGCTGTAAGGTTCTCTTAACTGAAATTTAGGATATATCTGAAGTTTATGATATTTTACATGCTTGTGAGTACACTGATGATCTCTTAGAAAATATCTCATTTGAGTATGCTATAAGGCTTTTCTCTGAAAAGCAGGGTTTTTATTTATCTCTTAACAGTCAAATATTCTTTTCTGATTTATTTCACAGGCATTATCATAGTATGAAGGTATTTTCACGTTATGAAGTTGTAGATACAGAGAAAAGGTTAGTCGCAGTTGGACATAAATCAAGCTTCTGTTTGGAAGACAATTTGTGCAAATCTGGAATAGCACCTAAATTTCGCTGTAGCAATATAGTTGACAGCAAAGGAACACAAGGTAGTCAGTTAATTAGTTTGAATTAGTAATATATCATGCCAAACTCGATTAGCATATGTCTCTTGAAACAACAAATTAATAATCTGTGAGATAGGTGCATATGCGCATAACAATGTGTTAAAATATAAGCGCTTTTTTCTGTTACTAGGGCATGATTGAAAGTTATAGACTGACTGGTTTCAACATAGAACTTTGCACGCAAATGCAACAGTTCGAGTTGCCACACCCATGATGCACAGAAAAGAAGACAAAAGAAAAGAAATTCGGAAGACTAATGATAAACAGAAATGTGAGAAAACAACAGTAACATACAAAAACAACAGGGATTTTCTGGATATGGTACATCACGGAGAGTGAATGCATCTGTGCCAGTGAGAACAGCTTCGAGACATATCACCAATTGTCTCCAACCAGCGGTTTTTACTATCCCGAGGACTCACAACAGTCAGGAAGTCTTCACCTACATACGTGACTGGCTTGAATTAACTGTAATAGATTTCACTGACTGATGAAGCCATCTTTTGGTTTCGCCACCGCTAGCTTTTTCTCTTGGCAACCTGATTCCGTGTCAACTAACATTACCCGTGGAAGAAGGCGATCGATGAATCAACAGGCGCAACACATGTCCTAACCATCTCAATCGATGTAGCCTCACAACCTCATCGACTGATTTCCCCTCACGTCTACCTAGCACTCGATCTATGTATAACCTCAATATTGCCACCTAACACGGACGACAGAAGGGAGACACCTATGATCAAAGACAGCTAGCCTTTCCATGTCTTCCACTTTCAATGACCACGTCTCACAGTAATAAAGGAGGACTGAGAGAACTGCTGAGCGGTACACATTACTGAAAGTACTTCATTTTGAAAGAAAATAATTCTGTTTTTGTAAATTGCATATGTATATGGTAAAAATATACGCCTCACAAAAAAACTAGATTTTCAAAAAGTTAATTAATGCTATTTAAGTAATTAAAAGCTACACTCATTTCAATCTACCACACTAGAAAGAGAATATGGCAACACAAATGTTGTGTAAATTACTTAAGCCATTTGAAAAAAGTCACAAATTATGTTCATGTCATAGGTGAAGGAAGTTGAAATAGATTGCATAGATAACCAGTGTTGAACTTTTTAACGCATTTTTGTTTTTAGGTATAAGTCCGGGATGTAAAGACATGTACTTACATGACTATGATTGTCAATGGGTTGATATTACTGATATACCTCCAGGACAATATATCTTTCAGGTAGGTTTAATTTCTTATTGATGGTTAAATAATTATCTTTTCTAACAAATTAAGACAATTGAAATAAGCTTATACAAAACGCTTTATTCATTATGTAGTACTTCTAATTTAATATCATAGTAAAGTCAGCGGATAGATTTCTGTTTTCATTAAGATTACAACTTGTAATCTAAGGATTTCAGGTGTCAGAAGAAACTACAGAGTAATCTTCCTGAAAGAAACCTTCATACAAAACGGTTACCCATCAAGATTCGTAGAGAAAAACATCAAACAGAAAATCCAAAAGCAAGAGACAGCATCCGTGCCAAAAAAGATACTTTATATGAACCTCGACTTCAAAGGAAACCTACTCAGTGACGTCCTTAGAAGGAGAATCTCCACCTCTTTAAGAACTTTCTTTGCGGCAACATTGAGAGTAGTGTTCTCTAGTCGCCCGCTGATCTGCAGAAGCCCAAAAGACAAGATCCCGCACCTGACCACTTCTATGTGTATATATCAGTTCACCTGTTGCTGTGGAGCCAGGTACATCGGTCGTTCAACGCGTATCCTGTCAAAAAGGGTCAAAGAACACTATCCAGCGTGGCTGCAGAAAGGAAGTAATGGCTGCATAAGGAGTGCAATAATAGAACACCTCATCAACACTGGTCATTCCATCTCAACAAACGCCTCCTTCAAAGTAATCTACGAAGTGAAGAACAACCTTCCAAAGACAGTACGATTCCGTCTTCTTTGCATCGCAGAAGCCCTAGCCATTAAGCTAGAGGAACCAGAACTGTGCATACAAAAGAAAATTATTCAACCACTTTTACTCCCATGGTAACAACTCTGTTGATTTGACTTAACTTTTGTTTGTATGCTTATTTTTCTACTTAAAACCCTTGTGTAATTCCGTATATTTTGTTTCCATGTACACCCTGAGTACAACTCTTTCATCAAACTATTCATGTTATTACGTAACTCTTCTTTAACAATCGTTTGTGACAACTCATCACTTTTGTTACTACCCTCTTATATCAACATCCAATTCATCTGAACTTACTAATTGTATTTTCGTTTGACAAATTTAATGTACACACACATACAAAACAACCATATATATTTGCGATTGTACAGCTATGAAAATGAATTCGCCGAAAAGAGACTCTTCGCTGAACTACTTGTCTTCTGTCTATTAATGTTCGAATGGGAATTTTTCATGAAGTAATCTAACAATCAGACTGTATTCAGGTGTCCGAATAAAACTCCATTGGATGTTAAATAAAGAATGTATAGCAACATTATACTAAGTAGAAGCTACCAAACCTTTTTCACTCAGGCTTATTTTAAACTTTCTAATAAGATGCCATGGTATTTTGCAGTGAAATGTACGTGAGTGTAGATAGGCAGAATTTGGTAGTTTATTTTTCATTTTACTCTGTACTCAATAGTTTTGACTAACATTCCAATGCACTATGTTATTGTCCATGACTTGGACATACGGCTTCAGAGGCATATCTTCGTTTCACTATATTCTCTGCTGTCTTTATAAACTGGCTCTATGATTATCCACAAGCTCGCATTTCCTCCTCCATACCCACCTCAGACATTCACTCATTTCGACGTTTCACATTGTCCTTCCACTCGAGAGCCTGGCGCATGATTTCACTCAACTGTCTTCTCTATGTATGTCCAATCCACTTCAAATTGCTTTTGCATATTTTTAGGCAGTAAATTCTTCGTTAGTTCGTTGCTCGAGTTCCTTGTTCAGCATTGAGTGAAGGCAGCTGTTGATGACGTACCAAATCTCTGAAACATATATTACTGGCACAGACTTAACATTGGTGTTTGATAGTAGGAAACACATTCGTCTAGTGTAATAACTGTGTGATGAGGTAAAAATATAGAAAAACTTAAAGCAATTGACACTTGGAAAATCATCATTACAGCGATAAGCACAACTATACATGAAAATGTAAACGGAATGGCAAGTCTCTTATGTGACTAGTTATTCAAATCCTAATGACATTCTTACCCCTGACTTACGTAACACTTATATACTTGTTAACAAAATCATTCAAATCTTCTATAAAATAGTTCAACATGCAACTTGAATACCTGATACTACTTATGTATTAAGCTATTCGATATACGTGATTTATGATACTGTCTACATTGAATAAACAGAAGCAAGATTTGAAAGCTGGCGAATTAAGGCTATGAGGATCCTTTAACATATTCCTACTAATAAATAAAATGAAGATTGGATAGTAAGTAATTCCAACTACTCTTATTTACTTTATTTCAGTTGAATAGATACTTTAATCAAATTTTTTTCACAGATTAATTACTAGTCAGTGCATTCTTTTAACATTTTATAGGTTTCATTCAATCCTGACTTCTTGGTGCCAGAATCCAACTTTTTCAATAACGCATTAACTTGTCAAATGACACATTTGGGATACAATGCAGTCTTGAGACATTGTCAATTTATTCATATCAATGATTTATTTTGAGGAATATTTAGTATATACAATCAACGCTTTTTTTCACTCTTCTGATAAAAAAATATTTGTCAATGTGTTGAAACTCTTTGCAATGTGTGTAATTATTGATTAATAAAGACTAATGATATTAAATTATGCATATTTGATTAATAGAATTCATGATTGTGTATACTAAAAAAATGAATACACAGTGAAATAGTACCCAAAATCTTAAAACCTACGTCTACTGTAATTATTTTCTATAGTTTGCTTTGTAAGGGTTAGTTATGTTTTTACGAGTTGATCACGGACTGATATCAGTTAGAGAACCATTGAAAACCAGGGAGTACTGGACAGCTGCTGTTTCATCCTAGTTTGGGAATCATCGGCAGTACGCACCCACTGGGATTCGAACCCAGGACCTTCCGGTTACAAGGCAAGCTAGCTCGTATACCATTCAGCCACTGGGACCCGATTCAATGGCTCATGAATTCTAACTTCTACCGATTCGTGATTTATCGCGACCCCAATCATTGTCGTTGGTGGGACATCCATTCACACACGTGACATCTAATTGTACCTCACTGGTCACGACTTCTCACTAGAACTCCAGGAATCTCCATCCTGTAGCAAGTTAATAGCGAGCATCAGATTAATTTTCTATAGTTTGGTTTGTAAGGGTTAGTTATGTTTTTACGAGTTGATCACGGATGGATGGATGTCCCACCAACGACAATGATTGGGGTCGCGATAAATCACGAATCGGTAGAAGTTAGAATTCATGAGCCATTGAATCGGGTCCCAGTGGCTGAATGGTATACGAGCTAGCTTGCCTTGTAACCGGAAGGTCCTGGGTTCGAATCCCAGTGGGTGCGTACTGCCGATGATTCCCAAACTAGGATGAAACAGCAGCTGTCCAGTACTCCCTGGTTTTCAATGGTTCTCTAACTGATATCAGTCCGTGATCAACTCGTAAAAATTAGTACTTAAGTAAATCATCATTAAAACACTTGTTACAAGATAACAATAATATTGTCAAATTCAAACAGATTAGCACTCATGTAAATAAGAACTAGACTACAGCACGAATATCTATGATTCATAGTAGTTACAGTTCACATATCTGTTTCCTTGGAACTAACTGAAAATCATATTCTCTAATAGTATCAAACCAACAAGTTATTATCATTAGAAATCACATAAGAAATATGATCTTCAGACTCGTGCATACAAATATCTGCATTTAATCCGATACAAAAGAAGAAGTGGGGAAGACAGGACTTCAAATGAACACAGAGGTAATGAAGATGCCTAACCAACAAGTTCCATTATGGGTAAAATTTATTTTGATAAAGTCTCACAGTGTTATTCAGTAGTAATATTTACTGATGACGTTTCGAGTACAATTTATTGCTCATAATAATCATATCAAGGTACTCACACAACTTTCTAACATGGTTTATATAATTCCATAATTCTCCATACCAATCAAATCAAGCGATTACTGTATATTAAGTATTACTGTATAACACTGTGAGACTTTATCAAATTAAATTTTACCCAATAATGGAATTATACTCTACCACAGTGCACAAGTTTTATTCTTATATCAGTAAGACACAAGTGCTAATCCCTGTCAACAGGAAAAATCTAAGGGAAGTCACCTCATTTACTTACCCGGCGACGGGCAGTGCCATCTCAGCTGCAGATGAGTATATCAAAGGCAGGATCGATCAGAAAAGCAAGAAAGACTTCATTACTCTGAAATCAATGTGTTGAAATCTACTGCATTCAGTGTAAGCAACAAGATCCAAATTTTTAACATTAGTGTCAAATGAGTGCTTCTATATGTATGTTGCAGAGACTTGGCGCGCGCACGCGCGTCACGAAAAGTATTTTCATTAGCCTACTGTAAACTTTCATCAAGACATCCCTTCGCTGCCTCGACCGTGAAGATTCGATAACTAGAAAGGAAACAAGCAACAAGAAACTCAAGCAACGAACCAGCCTATAACCTGTCGCCCAACAAATATGCGGTCGGTCGGTTTTCGACATAGAACTTTGCACATATGTGTGGCAGTTCAAGTCGCTACACTCCATGTAGCACACGAAGCAAGAGAAGAAAGTAGGAGAAATGCATTTTAGAGACAGTAAACAGAGGTGTGAGACAAAGGAATAGTAACAACGAAGAACAAAACAGTTTAATTGGAAATCATAAGTCACAAGGAGTGGATGCATCTGCACCACTAAGAACGATTTTGAGCCATGTCACCAATTGTTTCCAACCATTGGTTTTTACCGTCCCGAGGACCCCAACCAGGAAGTCTACATCTTCCTACGTGGCTTAGACTAACTGCTGTAGATTTCATTGACTGGTGTCATGTTTTCGTTTGACCGCCGCTAGCTCTTTTCCAGCCTGGCCCTATATCAGCTAACATTGCCCATTGTCGAGGAAGGCAATGACTAGGCATACGTAACACATGTCCTAACCAAATATGCAGAAGGAAGTGAAGATGGATTAGACATACGGCGCTGAAGAGACGACAGTTGAGTGACATTTTATACGTCACACCCTCGAGTGTAACCTGAATGAGAAGTGACGAGTTGGGCATCTGAGGGTTATATAGACGAGATTATGTGGGAAGTGAAAGTGAAGGGTTATGAGCAATCGTGTAGCTAGGTAAAAGAAGAGTGCACAGTGAAATGGAGATGTGCTGCTAGAGCCTCATGTCCCACTAGGAACCCCCATGGGAATAATAATCCAGTGAAAACAATTTTCTTTCAAGACTGTATATATATCATTTATTAAATAGATGTTATGTGATAAGACTGCAAGAATAAAAGTAAAATACATTTGCAGACCTTAAAAATAACATTCAAAAGTAGAAGAAATCAATAAGGCATAAGTTATTGGCTCAGTTTAAAAGAAAATGGAGAAGAAATAGACAGATTATAAAGTAGCTAATTATATGTTATCTGATATGGAAGTCAAAAGTAGGAATAGTATCAACTATAAAGACAAAAATATAAATACAGATATGTTAAGTCATTATGTACAAGCGGTAGTACACAGAGACAAAAAATTTCATGTACTGGATCGCTTAAATTTCCATTTCTGGAAAAATGAATCCAAATTTGTTGACTGTACAGGTGGTGCTCGAGTTTTGCCTAACGTCTTTGACTTTAATGATTTAAATTTAAAGTTAGTTTTTGACAGTTTTGAAACCTTTAGAAAAATAAATAAAACAAATGAACAAGTTTACAGACAGGATATTCTCAATTGTGTATTAATAAACGCTATTTTATGTAAGAATAGGAATAAAATGTTTTGATTCAGGAGTAAAATATTTATTTGCTGAGCTTTTAAGCACTGATCAAGAAATATGAACTAAAAAAAGAAACTACACTGTCACGAACTGACGCCACAGTATATGGATATTATACTAGGGAAATGACCTAAAATAAATGCACAGAAGCGATGTTGAAGTACGAACACATCAAATTCGAAGAACACTACTACTGTTGAGTAAGGATTCACTAAATACAGATGCGAAAAACAGACTGAGTTACTCATCAAAGTTAATTTAGCAGTAATGAATTTGATCTTTGAACGCCATTTGAAAGTGTTCATATTTAATTGAATTTTAGATTTTCCCATCATTGACTGAACCGAAGTGCTCGGTCTCAGGTTGATACGTCGGCTTCTTGTGCAAATGCTTAGACGATGTCTGGGCGTGTAATTAGAGGTTAATTTGATGGATGATGACTAGCAGGGGAATCCAGGATGCGCATTTCGTCCCATCTGGGACTCGTCATCTGGATGTACCTGCATTCCGCAGTGAGTGATGATGTTTCTACCGAAGCTCGAATCCAGTGCCCATAGTTCATGTGTTCATATTTTAAAATGGAAATACCTATTTTCACAATAAATGCAATATTCGACTGCAACAAGCAGCTCTCTTCAGTTTGACCACAACAACTGTAGACTGCAATTATATGACTCCTATTATTTAACTTATCAAAATGTTCTCTTGTTGTTGCAACTTATAAGCACATCAATAACCAACCTGTTATTTGAGTATCTGATTGCCTTGAGCACGTTTTTATACGCTGTCTTAATATGCAAATGAAGCCACCATTTGAAAGCATATGGTCTGCTGAACATTAATTTGTTTCAAAATATATTGCCATTCACTTTAAAAGCAGAAATAGTTATTTTATGAACTGTAGCGTTACTTATATATTACGAGTATACTACTTCAATTTAGCAAAAATGTCGTGAAATAGCAGGTATTTAAATACTACAAGAAATAAAGAAATAGAAGAGTCACTTTTGCAGGAACTTGACAAGTAAATTATCAACACAACAGCCCATATAGTGACAAATTTAAAAACGTGAACTACGTCGCTGAAATGTATTCGGTTAAAAACTGAAGTAATTATATATGACGTACATCGGTGACTCAGTGGTAGAATACTCACCCACCACTACTCAAATGGTCCAGGGTTCCATCCCCAGCTGATTTACTCCAATACCTCGCTTAGCCGGTAGTAAGCCTGGAAAAGAGGGAAGGCTAGGGCGCGTAGGGTTAGGAGCCTCACCCCGTAAAAATAAACACTACTAATACTGCAACTTGAAAGTTCCATTATTCAAGCCCCATGTTCCACCCGGAATGCAATTGAATAAAATGAAAATAAAAATTGTGCGGCAGACAAAAACTAAACTTCATACAAGTGATATATATATATATATATAAAGACTCACATAATCTTGTTTTTGATTTAAATCTACACTGTTTTCTTTCAGAGAAGTATTCTCCGAAAAGCAAGAATCTGTTTCAACTGAGTTGTGATTACTGACATGTTCGATGATTTCGTTGGGAGAGATTTTCTCATTTGGATTCTGAGAAGAAATTTTATGAGAATTCAAAAAACTAGGAGATGAGAAATTCGATAAGCTATCTTGTGAATCAGCTGTTGAATTATTTAAGTCAGGTGATGTAGGGGAAACAGGGCGATTTTGTCGTTCGATTGGATCAACAAATACGGGAGAAGAATTAATGCCTGAAGACTGACTAGACTTCTTGTACTGAAAGCATTTTAAGCTGTTTAGAAGGAAAAAGAAAGACAATCATATTTGATTAATTGTTCTGTGTAATGAACGGTAATGGTACATTTTTTACAGACTGAAAAAAATTCGTAGGCTTACTCAAAACTAGATCGACGAACAGCATCCAAATCGCTACGACCGTTAGGAGAATTGTGCAGATCTTCATTGATTGGGTTTACTGAAATATCTTCACCTTCATTAACTTTTGGTTTTGATGACAATATAGATGATGCAGACAATCGAAATGGATTTGAGCTAGCCTTGTAAAACACCGGGCTATGAGAAGTATTCAAGCGAGGAGGTGAATCACCATTTGGTAGATTAGTAACAGCATTGTCTATTGCTACCGCCACATCGTCAACTTTATCTTCTTCTGTGAAGTAACGAGAGGCAGATACAATAGTGGATGAAAGACAACTCCGTCTTTTTAACTTAGGTGTAGTTGGAGTGCAATAGTTCTGATCGTAACTTTGCAGTACATCTAGAAATGCAATATGAGAGCAAAATAAATGACATAGCATCTCATTTATGAAATCAATCGAATATGGTATAAAAATGCTCTATGAAATGCTATCGTAAACGGTTTTGGGTGTTTTTTTTTTACAATTCGTAGTAGTTAGATTATTTGGCAACTCTCAACTGCTAAAGTTAGGAAAGCAGTGCACTACTGATGATGACTGACTGGTTTCAACATAGAAATTTGCACACAAATGCAACACTTCGAGTTGCCACACTCCATGATGCACAAAAAAGAAAACAAAAGAAAAGAAATTCGGAAGACCCATGATAAACAGAAATGTGAGAAAACAACAGTAACATAGAAAAACAACAGGGATGTTCTGGATATGGCACATCACGGAGAGTGAATGCATCTGTGCCAGTGAGAACGGCTTCGAGCCATATCACCAATTGTCTCCAACTATCAGTTACTACCATCCCGAGGACCCAAAACAGTCAGGAAGTCTTCACCTACATACGTGACTGGCTTCAACTAACTGTTAGAGATTTCATTAACTGATGAAGACGTCTTTTGGTTTCGCCACCGCTAGCTCTTTCTCTTTGCAACCTGATTCTATGTCAGCTAACATTACCCGTCGACGAAGGCAATCGATGACTAGGCATGCGTAACACATGTCCTAAGCATCTCAATCGATGTAGCTTCACAACTTCATCGATTGATTTCCCCTCACGCCTACCTAGCACTCGATCTATGCCTAACTTCAATATTGCTCACTCTATTACACCACCTAATAAAGAAGACAGAACGGAGGCGCCTATGATCTAAAACAGCTAGCCTTTCCAAGTCTTCCAATTTCAATGGCCATGTGTGGCACAACCATAAAGGACGGAGCGAACTTCTGAGCAGTACGTACGTCGTTTCATCGATAGCCAGTTGGATACCACGTCTACGCCAGAGATGATGCAAGTTGGCAGATGCCACATGAGCTTTTTTTATCCATGCTGAGATTTTTCAGCAATCTGTTCGTTGGGGCTGATGCAACTCTTTAAAAAAGTGAAGTATTGAACACCCTCTACCACTGCAATTTCTACTTTTAAGTTAGGAGTCGATGTAGTCCAGTCGTGTAGCATCAGTTTACATTTGACAAAAGCAAATTGAATACCGAACATTTTATCAGCGTCTCCATCCAAGGAGACCACGTCATCCGCATATTCTATGTCAACATGGGTTATTAGAAAAAGTAAAATCAATATAGCGTAAATACCTTAACGAGAAAAAAAAGCTTTTATGTCATTCTTCCATAAGACACTCAGTGCAGCATATTTTTGTTTAAAAATGAATCTGTGTGTATGTTAAATTGTTTGTGTACATAAACCTAATAGTCTTTGGTTGTAGGCAGCTGATGTGAAGCCTACGAAATGAATGATGGTACGATTTTATTCACACCAAGTTTGTTCTTGTGTTATTCAATTCATTAAGGGGAATAAATGTATGGCTATGTGACTGTTCTAATTACCTCCTAATGTCTTTCTTCCATAAGAGACTGAGTGTCTGTAAGAATAGTACACGAAATAAACATTACATGAAAGAGTATCTATCAAGCTATTATAATAATGGTACATTGAACGACAAAATTTAGCACTTAATTAACTACATGCTTACAAGTAACAACAGAAATAACGTGTAAAACTTGTCAGCTTCGAAACCAGACTTTAAACAACCAGTAAAAAAATAAGGCCGAATCGTCACAAATATTATCATCAATGGTTCATGTTTATAAATTACGTTGAATAGAATCACATAAAAACTTGATTTGATAGATTTCCTCAACTACTATACGATAGCATACAGCAAAAACGACAGGATATGCAGAATTAAATGGCACCATCATTTATTTCTCCGCCTTCTCATCAGCTGCCTACAACCCAAAGACTGTTAGGTTAATATACACAAACAATTTTAACATACACACAGAGTTCATTTTTAAACAAAAAATCAATGCATACATACAATGTTAATAATAATAATAATTATAACAACAATAATAAATTTAATAGTGTGAAATATTCCCATATCATAAAATTAAAAGTCAATCTGAATGAAGAATATTCTTTTCAATAATTTCTCCTCTTCAGGTTCCTACAATTATGAAATATAATATTTATTGTCGTTACAATAATGGCCAGTTATGCGGTGGACACATTTTTTAACGTAGAATAACAGATTAGTTATCGGGTGTCAAAATAAATTGTCGTATTCCGTGTGACAAACGTGCTAGGCTGAAATCGATTACAAAATATCGTAAAATGGGAGATAGCGGTGGTGGTTAGTCATAATAGATTTGTAGAGTGTGAGGTAGGAAAATTGACAAGTCAGGTCAAGGTTATAAAAGGTGTCAGGTAAGTGGCTAGTACAAAGTGGTCTGTGTTAAACAGGAGATAGGAAGACTGCAATGAGAGGTTCATAATGAAATAACAAATGTGTGAAATGAAACAGGTGGAGGCATATATTGAGAGAGGAGATAATATCACTAATAATAAGTCCAGATAGTATAAATGGAAAATTCGATAGTATTGAGAGAATGTTTGCATGAAGGGCATAAATTATGACGAATAATAATGATAATAATTGTAACAATAAGCAAAGGGAAAAGAAAACCAAGAGGGTTAAGGGGAAGAAGCACTCTTGGTGAGAAGAAGAATCATCAATCCAAGTTTGGCCACGGTAGGAATAGCGTCTGGACGTGTTCTTTTTGGATACAAAGTTCCGGTTTTTAGTCGATCTTATTGCAACAGCTTCAGCTATGTGTAGGAGACGTAAGCGAATTGTACGTGATAACGACTTCGGAATTCAGTATGTAACCCTGAAAGCTGTTTTGACGTCGATGCAATGTCCAGTATCGACCAAGTGTGACAGGATCGAGCTTTTGATGCACTTAATTTCCCCCCTGCTGAACCAAGCTGGTAAATGTTCTCGAACCCGTAGACGAACCTGCCTAATCGTGCACCCCATATAACTTGAACCACAGGAACAGTTGAAATGGTATATGCATGAAGAAGAGCTAAGGTTAGGTAAGATATCTTCGAGTTGCTGGGTGAACATTGGACGTCTACTGAAGGATGGACATAGACGTACAGAGTAGAAAGTTTCCTTGATAGAATCTCCACAGGAGTATCTCCCTTGAATTGGAAACGTAAAAACAGAGGCTTTTCTCCACCGTTGCCAGTTCATGTTTGCGACTATTGTAACCTATGTTGGCTTTAATGAACTTCTCTGGATATCCGTTCTCGCTTAGAATGTCTCGGATGACCTGGAGTTCTTTCTCTACACAGTCATCGGAACAAATGGACCTCGCTCTAAATGCTAAGCACCTGATCAGATTACGTTTGTATTTCATCGGTACGAAGCTAAGGAAGTGTGCACACTGAGCTTTGGTTTCTGGCTTTCGAAATATGGTTCTTTTGACGGAACCATCCTCTCTTCTCGTCAGTAGGGCATCGAGGAAGTGTAGAGAGTCGTTGTATTCTTCTTCGCAGGTGAAATGGACCGCTGGGTGAGCATCATTGAAGTTGCTCAAAATCAAATCACCACTTAACCCTTCATAGTACACTACAAAAGTGTCATCCATGTAACGACAATATATTTCCATTCTTGATATTTCATCTTTCAACGGACTATTTTCTAGCTTTGCTAGAAATATGTTCGCGAAAATAGGTCCCGGTGGGGATCCTATGGCTACTCCATCAACCTGTCTGTACATTTAACAAGTAGTTGTTTTAGGAATATCAGTGCACAATTTCCTTTCTATAATCTGTTCGCAGATATAATCGATGGTTCCCACTAGAGGCACATTAGTGAATAGAGATGAAACATCAAGTGATGCCATTTATTTGGCAGTTGCGTTCAAGTTTTTAATCTTGTCAATAAATTGAAAGGTATCCTTGACGCTATGCTTCACTAACTCGTCATGCAAGGGTTGAATTAGCTGTACCAGCCACTTTGCCGTCTCGTGATAGGGTGAATGAGACATGTCTAGTATGGGACGTAGGGGCACTCCTGATTTATGCAATTTCGGTAGACCATACATGCGTGAGATGGTGCTCCCTGTGGGTTTTATTTTTCGAAAGTTTTTGGTGAAATATACCCTTTACCTTTCAAATCCTTTAATAAGTTTGTTATTTCTCTCTCTACTTTTTCCGTATGATCTTTCATTGCTTTCGGCTTCTGAAACTTGCTGCCGTCATCTAGTATGGAGTTCATGTTGTTAGTGTAATCCTGCCTATCCATAATTACTATCCCTAGTCCCTTATCCGGTCTGGTAATAACTATGTTTTCATTTCGTCTTAGTCTTTTAACAGCTTCTCAATGCTCTTCTGTGAGTATACTATGGGGCTTACTCTTATCCCTCTGTCTATACTGACAGCAACAGTCTACCAGGGTTGATTTGAATCTTTCGAGGTCCTCATCAGAGGAGGTGACCAAGTCCCCTGTTTGTATATAGAGGTTCTCGAACTGTACATCAGTGTCAATCTGACTAATCTTCGTGCGAAAATCACAAAACTTAGGTCCTAGAGATAACGCTTCAAGTTGTAGTTTATCCAAGAGTCATGCTAGAAAGGTTATGGACGTACCTTTCTGGATTTATCAACGAACACAACTGATGAAAGGTTTAAGAAAGTCAAACTCCCGAAAGTAGATTTTCTGCTAATCCAGAAAGGTACGTCCATAACCTTTCTAGCATGACTCTTGATAAACTACAACTTGAAGCTGTACAATCGTATATATATGGTTTTTTATAAAAATTATATCCGGTGAGGGAATTAGGTCAAAGGTGTGAATACATGAAATAATAATAGTATGAAATGCAATTAAAATATTTGTGATTATAATCATAGTTTAATGTCAAGTGGCACAATAATTAATGTCGTATATAGAATAATATATAAGGTGTATAGATTTTGGAAAAGGGTACATAATTATAAGATTAGTAGACGAATATATAATGTTACATAACATGGTATGAAATTTGATAAGACAGAATTGAATATTGTAAAAAATATAAAAATTTTAGGTCAAGTGAAAAAGATTCAGAGTGAGAATAGTAATAGTAATAATGATAATAATATTAATAATAATAATAATAATAATAATAGTAATAAGGGTAGAGTACATAGAATAACTAAATAAACAAAATAAATAAATGTCTATCCCTCTACGGCCAAGGCAGAAGTAGGGATTGTATATACTTCTTTTGTACACAAAGGTCTGGCTTAAAGTCATGAATTGCCAAGGCCTCAGCTGTCTTTAGAAGTCTGTAACGAATAAAACGCGGGAAGTTAGCATGGATTCTATATATGATCTTAAAATCATGGTCAGGGTTAACAGAGTGACAGAAGTCGATCAGGTGTTCCAAAATAGAGCTTGTCACACACTTCCTTTCTCCCTTATAAAACCAAGCTGGAATATGTACTCGTATCCGTGTGAAAAGCGTCCTCTGACTACGGCCAATGTACCTAGCCCCACAATAGCAGGTGAACTGATAGATGCACATGGAGGCGGCCAGACGGGGGAGCTTATCTTTTATAGAGGTAGAGAACAACTTGCGGCTAGTGAACGTCATATGTAATTTTGCTGCATAGAACGTCTTACTGACTGATTTGGAGAGACGATTTTTGAGCATATCTGAAGCTTGATCACCTTTGAATTCCAAGTTCATGAATAAGGTTTTCTTTGGAACTGTGTCGGTAACCAGTTTAGACTGCTTTTTTTCATGTTGCTGTCAATAAATCGGTTAGGGTAACCGTTTTCTGCCAGCGTGGCTTTTAAGAAATCAAGTTCCGAGTCAACGGAATCAGAACTACAAATTTTCCTTATCCTATTGCAAAGCGAATGAATTAAGTTCCTTTTCCTGGAGATAGGCACCCAACTGTAAAAATTAGTTAGTTGTCCGTTCCATGTACGTTTCCGGTGGATAGATCTTTTGAGAGATCCGTCATTGCGTCTGCTAAGGCACACATCAAGAAAGGGGATACTTAGTTCGGATTCCTTTTCTACGGTCAATTGTAAAGAAGGATGACAGTTGTTGAAAGTAAACAGGACATCATCAAGAATTACATTTTTATCGCAGATAACGAAAGTGTCGTCTACGTATCGTTTATAAATGTCAAAATGACCGATGGTTTGACTAAGTTGAGAATTTTCAAGCTTAGCCATAAAACAATCAGCCAACAAGGGACCCAGTGGTGATCCCATGGCAATGCCGTCTCTCTATCTAAAGATCTCATTATTGAAGGTGAACTGAACATTCAACGTGCATCTCAATAAAAGCTCTTTGAGGTAGATGGTCGGCAGTCCTATTTCTAAACTATGTGTATCAATGTAATCACATAAGTAACAAACAGTTTCCATGAGAGGAACATTGGTAAAATGCGACGTTACATCTAATGAGAACAAGACTTTTTCTTGAGATGCACGTTGAATGTTCAGTTCACCTTCAATAATGAGATCTTTAGATAGAGAGACGGCATTGCCATGGGATCACCACTGGGTCCCTTGTTGGCTGATTGTTTTATGGCTAAGCTTGAAAATTCTCAACTTAGTCAAACCATCGGTCATTTTGACATTTATAAACGATACGTAGACGACACTTTCGTTATCTGCGATAAAAATGTAATTCTTGATGATGTCCTGTTTACTTTCAACAACTGTCATCCTTCTTTACAATTGACCGTAGAAAAGGAATCCGAACTAAGTATCCCCTTTCTTGATGTGTGCCTTAGCAGACGCAATGACGGATCTCTCAAAAGATCTATCCACCGGAAACGTACATGGAACGGACAACTAACTAATTTTTACAGTTGGGTGCCTATCTCCAGGAAAAGGAACTTAATTCATTCGCTTTGCAATAGGATAAGGAAAATTTGTAGTTCTGATTCCGTTGACTCGGAACTTGATTTCTTAAAAGCCACGCTGGCAGAAAACGGTTACCCTAACCGATTTATTGACAGCAACATGAAAAAAAGCAGTCTAAACTGGTTACCGACACAGTTCCAAAGAAAACCTTATTCATGAACTTGGAATTCAAAGGTGATCAAGCTTCAGATATGCTCAAAAATCGTCTCTCCAAATCAGTCAGTAAGACGTTCTATGCAGCAAAATTACATATGACGTTCACTAGCCGCAAGTTGTTCTCTACCTCTATAAAAGATAAGCTCCCCCGTCTGGCCGCCTCCATGTGCATCTATCAGTTCACCTGCTATTGTGGGGCTAGGTACATTGGCCGTAGTCAGAGGACGCTTTTCACACGGATACGAGTACATATTCCAGCTTGGTTTTATAAGGGAGAAAGGAAGTGTGTGACAAGCTCTATTTTGGAACACCTGATCGACTTCTGTCACTCTGTTAACCCTGACCATGATTTTAAGATCATATATAGAATCCATGCTAACTTCCCGCGTTTTATTCGTTACAGACTTCTAAAGACAGCTGAGGCCTTGGCAATTCATGACTTTAAGCCAGACCTTTGTGTACAAAAGAAGTATATACAATCCCTACTTCTGCCTTGGCCGTAGAGGGATAGACATTTATTTATTTTGTTTATTTAGTTATTCTATGTACTCTACCCTTATTACTATTATTATTATTATTATTATTATTAATATTATTATCATTATTACTATTACTATTCTCACTCTGAATCTTTTTCACTTGACCTAAAATTTTTATATTTTTTACAATATTCAATTCTGTCTTATCAAATTTCATACCATGTTATGTAACATTATATATTCGTCTACTAATCTTATAATTATGTACCCTTTTCCAAAATCTATACACCTTATATATTATTCTATATACGACATTAATTATTGTGCCACTTGACATTAAACTATGATTATAATCACAAATATTTTAATTGCATTTCATACTATTATTATTTCATGTATTCACACCTTTGACCTAATTCCCTCACCGGATATAATTTTTATAAAAAACCATATATATACGATTGTACAGCTTCAAGTTGTAGTTTATCAAGAGTCATGCTAGAAAGGTTATGGACGTACCTTTCTGGATTAGCAGAAAATCTACTTTCGGGAGTTTGACTTTCTTAAACCTTTCATCAGTTGTGTTCGTTGATAAATCCAGAAAGGTACGTCCATAACCTTTCTAGCATGACTCTTGGATAAACTACAACTTGAAGCGTTATCTCTAGGACCTAAGTTTTGTGATTTTCGCACGAAGATTAGTCAGATTGACACTGATGTACAGTTCGAGAACCTCTATATACAAACAGGGGACTTGGTCACCTCCTCTGATGAGGACCTCGAAAGATTCAAATCAACCCTGGTAGACTGTTGCTGTCAGTATAGACAGAGGGATAAGAGTAAGCCCCATAGTATACTCACAGAAGAGCATTGAGAAGCTGTTAAAAGACTAAGACGAAATGAAAACATAGTTATTACCAGACCGGATAAGGGACTAGGGATAGTAATTATGGATAGGCAGGATTACACTAACAACATGAACTCCATACTAGATGACGGCAGCAAGTTTCAGAAGCCGAAAGCAATGAAAGATCATACGGAAAAAGTAGAGAGAGAAATAACAAACTTATTAAAGGATTTGAAAGGTAAAGGGTATATTTCACCAAAAACTTTCGAAAAATAAAACCCACAGGGAGCACCATCTCACGCATGTATGGTCTACCGAAATTGCATAAATCAGGAGTGCCCCTACGTCCCATACTAGACATGTCTCATTCACCCTATCACAAGACGGCAAAGTGGCTGGTACAGCTAATTCAACCCTTGCATGACGAGTTAGTGAAGCATAGCGTCAAGGACACCTTTCAATTTATTGACAAGATTAAAAACTTGAACGCAACTGCCAAATAAATGGCATCACTTGATGTTTCATCTCTATTCACTAATGTGCCTCTAGTGGGAACCATCGATTATATCTGCGAACAGATTATAGAAAGGAAATTGTGCACTGATATTCCTAAAACAACTACTTGTTAAATGTACAGACAGGTTGATGGAGTAGCCATAGGATCCCCACCGGGACCTATTTTCGCGAACATATTTCTAGCAAAGCTAGAAAATAGTCCGTTGAAAGATGAAATATCAAGAATGGAAATATATTGTCGTTACATGGATGACACTTTTGTAGTGTACTATGAAGGGTTAAGTGGTGATTTGATTTTGAGCAACTTCAATGATGCTCACCCAGCGGTCCATTTCACCTGCGAAGAAGAATACAACGACTCTCTACACTTCCTCGATGCCCTACTGACGAGAAGAGAGGATGGTTCCGTCAAAAGAACCATATTTCGAAAGCCAGAAACCAAAGCTCAGTGTGCACACTTCCTTAGCTTCGTACCGATGAAATACAAACGTAATCTGATCAGGTGCTTAGCATTTAGAGCGAGGTCCATTTGTTCCGATGACTGTGTAGAGAAAGAACTCCAGGTCATCCGAGACATTCTAAGCGAGAACAGATATCCAGAGAAGTTCATTAAAGCCAACATAGGTTACAATAGTCGCAAACATGAACTGGCAACGGTGGAGAAAAGCCTCTGTTTTTACGTTTCCAATTCAAGGGAGATACTCCTGTGGAGATTCTATCAAGGAAACTTTCTACTCTGTACGTCTATGTCCATCCTTCAGTAGACGTCCAATGTTCACCCAGCAACTCGAAGATATCTTACCTAACCTTAGCTCTTCTTCATGCATATACCATTTCAACTGTTCCTGTGGTTCAAGTTATATGGGGTGCACGATTAGGCAGGTTCGTCTACGGGTTCGAGAACATTTACCAGCTTGGTTCAGCAGGGGGGAAATTAAGTGCATCAAAAGCTCGATCCTGTCACACTTGGTCGATACTGGACATTGCATCGACGTCAAAACAGCTTTCAGGGTTACATACTGAATTCCGAAGTCGTTATCACGTACAATTCGCTTACGTCTCCTACACATAGCTGAAGCTGTTGCAATAAGATCGACTAAAAACCGGAACTTTGTATCCAAAAAGAACACGTCCAGACGCTATTCCTACCGTGGCCAAACTTGGATTGATGATTCTTCTTCTCACCAAGAGTGCTTCTTCCCCTTAACCCTCTTGGTTTTCTTTTCCCTTTGCTTATTGTTACAATTATTATCATTATTATTCGTCATAATTTATGCCCTTCATGCAAACATTCTCTCAATACTATCGAATTTTCCATTTATACTATCTGGACTTATTATTGGTGATATTATCTCCTCTCTCAATATATGCCTCCACCTGTTTCATTTCACACATTTGTTATTTCATTATGAACCTCTCATTGCAGTCTTCCTATCTCCTGTTTAACACAGACCACTTTGTACTAGCCACGTACCTGACACCTTTTATAACCTTGACCTGACTTGTCAATTTTCCTACCTCACACTCTACAAATCTATTATGACTAACCATCACCGCTATCTCCCATTTTACGATATTTTGTAATCGATTTCAGCCTAGCACGTTTGTCACACGGAATACGACAATTTATTTTGACACCCGATAACTAATCTGTTATTCTACGTTAAAAAATGTGTCCACCGCATATAACTGGCCATTATTGTAACGACAATAAATATTATATTTCATAATTGTAGGAACCTGAAGAGGAGAAATTATTGAAAAGAATATTCTTCATTCAGATTGACTTTTAATTTTATGATATGGGAATATTTCACACTATTAAATTTATTATTGTATTATTATTATTAACATTGTATGCATGCATTGATTTTTTGTTTAAAAATGAACTCTGTGTGTATGTTAAAATTGTTTGTGTATATAAACCTAACAGTCTTTGGGTTGTAGGCAGCTGATGAGAAGGCGGCGAAATAAATGATTTTTTTTATTCCTTCACGTTTCCAGTGGAACATAGGGCTTCAAGCTAGAGACTTGAAGATTCTGTAGCAGTGTTTATTTTTACAGGATGGGGTTGCTAGCCTCATGCCCAACCTTCCCTCTTTACCAGTCTTACTACTGGCTTAGCGAGGTAAAGGAGTGCGTCGGCCGGGGATCGAACCCCGGACCATGTGCATGGTCGGCGAGCGTCCTAACCGCTATGCCACCGACGCACGAAATAAATGGTAGTACTATTTAATTCAGCACCAAATGTTGTTCTTGTGTTATTCAAATTCATTAAGGGGAATAAATGTATGGACTATGTGACTGTTATTATTACCTCCTAATATAAACAACACTAAGTATTTAATGGTTTAAACAAGGTGTCTGTTAGAAATCTTATCGTTTCATAATGTGAACAAGTAAAGCGGTTTTAGAAATCTTTTTTTCAAGCGTCAAAAAATGAGTGTGGCAGAACAATTCGTAAAGAGGCTTTTAATGAACACGTGTGTACCGAGAAGGGTCTGACAAAGCCAGTGCTAGTCGTTAAATAACTTCTAAGTGAATTGGTCACACACTGAAAGCAAATAAGGTCAGTAGATAAAACTTCGAAATACCTGCATTTATAGTCTACTTGTCTAGGCAAAAAGAAAATCATGTGAGTTGTCGTAGATACTTTGTAAAATGTGCATATACGGACTCGCCTTCTTCAATCATACTCATTAATTTAAAGACTTATTGAGTGATGATGTTAATAATCAAAAGGTAAAAGATATATATTCGTACAAAAGACTACGTAAGTACTTCAGGCAAATACTGTAGACACAAGCAATAAACGATAGGTTGAAATCAAGTTAAGGCCAATACCTGCTTCTTAGTGTGAAAGGTTATTGTTACAATTTATTTTTTATTCCATTTGCGTTCCAGATGGAACATAAGGAAGGCTTCAAGCTGCAACTTGCAAGTTTCAATAGCATTGGTGTTTAATATTTTACGAGGTGAAGTATTTAGCTACACCCCCATCCCCAACCTTCCCCTTTTACAAGACTTACTACCGGGCTAAGCGTTCTATCTCCCGCGTGAAGTGGTATAATAAGGTGAGCAATATTGAGGTATGGCTTCGGTTGAGTGCTAGGTAAGAAGGGGAAATCAATCGACGAGACTGTGAAATGACATCGACTGAGATGGTTAGGACATGTGCTAAGTATACCTAGTCATCGCCTTTCCCGACGGGCAATGTTAGCTGATATAGGGCCAGGCTGGAAAAGAGCAAGCCAGTGGTGGTCAAACAAAAACATGGCACCAGTCAATGAAATCCACAACAGTTAGTCTAAGCCACGTAGGAAGATGTAGACTTCCTGACTGTCTGGTTGGTGTCCTCGGGACGGTAAAAACCAATGGTTGGAAACAATTGGTGACATGGCTCAAACTGATCGTTCTCAGTGGCGCAGATGCATCCACTCCTTGTGACTTATGATTTCCAATTAAACTGTTTTGTTCTTCGTTATTACTTTCCTTTGTCTCTGTGTACTGTCTATATTATGCATTTCTCCTACTTTCTTCTCTTGCTTTGTGTGCTGAGTGAAGTGTGGCGACTTGAACTGCCGCACATATGCGCAAAGTTCTATGTCGAAAACCGACCAACCGGCTAAGCGAGGTATAGGGATGAGTCGGTCGGGGATGGGACCCTAGATCACGTGAATGGTTTGTGAGTAATCTACTACTGAGCCACCGACGCATTGTATGAAAGATTTGAAGCATTCATTAGTGAATGTAACTGAATGCCATAAAAATCGAAGTGGTTACATCATACTTTAAGTTTGTACGTGAATCACTTGAGTTAGAAAATAATATTAATTTTAATGAGACAAGATTGCAGTACATATTAAAGATGCTGAGTTACGAAATGAGTCATATTCAATATAAACTGTGATATAAGAAAATGAACTAAAAAGAAAATCATTGAGGCTTTTTGAATGTGTGCATTCTTATCTCTGATGTCTACTAATAATGAAGTATTTTCTAGAACACACCTACTTCACACTAATAGATCGATTTGGCTGTCTAGTGAGTGATTGATTGATTGATAAAGACCTACCAGAAGTATCATCCACAGGAGATTTTTCGAGTCCAAAACAAGGGCGTTTTGAAGTTTCGTGAAGTCCGTTTTGATGACTAGTGGCATCATTAGTCAAATTTTTCAGACGTTGTTGAATATTTGTAGGCACTAATATTTGCTTTCCACATGTTGAATGTACTCTCTTTAATCCTGACAACTTGACTGGTGACGATTCCAATGGGCTTTCATTTTCTTTTTCGGAAAGAGAAATATTTGGACTTAAAGACAAGATATCCGGCAAGGGTTCAATGCATCCATTCTGAGCACGACGAAGCCAAACTGGATTTAAATTACAAAAAGCAAAAAAAAAAAACAGTCCAATATCGATGATCTATTTTGAATTAAAAGCTGAATATTAACGAAGGATATCTTTTTTTACAAGTATATATTTCATGATAAAATTACCCATCTTGTATCTAAACTTGTAATGAGTTCATATTAATCTCTGTATTAATTATTCATTAGATACATACCGCAGTACAGGTAATTTGACCTTTTCGGGTTGTGTACATGTATTACGTATAATCATCGTTAGTTTCCTACTTACAATTTACATTCAACTAATCATAATATTTGAAAAACTGATGTCTAGCTTCTAGATGTATTTCTAAGACTCCCACAAGATGGGGAGATGTTTAGATACATTCATCACTTCACTGATTCTCGAAGTTTCATAGGCTGTAACGAACTGGTCCCTAATGAAATCTCAACACATGAAAAGAGAAGGCAAGCGCGCAACCTAACATCTTGTATCATTTTTGCGCTGGTTTGATTTGCAGCTACTTATGAAACAATGCATATAATACACAGTAGTTCGCTTTGCTCTCGTCCAAAGAAGTAAAGCATGGATGTCGAAAGTAGATGAGATAAAATGACTACAAGTTTTTAATCATATAACTACTTTGTTCCAGGTGAAGTAACATACTTAGAAATAGTGACGTCCCATGAAGAAGGTAAGTCCACCAAAGAGGTTGTGAAACGTCACGTATCGAGATGACTACAAAAATACCGAATCAGCTGAAGTAGGATTAGATCAGGAATGAGTTGGAAGTGTTCAAATCAAAACAGTGTCACACAAACGTAAGAAGTTATTAAACTATTGATGCAAGCCACGTAAGGTTGAGGAAATTGTTTAACTGGAGAATTCGGAATCAGTGATTGAAGACTTCTTATGACATGATTCAAAATCTCTCACAATAGCGTATATGTACTCACTCCTTGTCATCTTTCAGACTCTGAAAAGGCTTACTATCATTCGGCTGGTCTTTTTTTCACATTCATAATTGATGTTGGTCTCACTGCACTTCTTTTTTCCTACTTGTATGCGTGCTTTTTGAAGTGTAAAAACTTGGACTGATGTAATTTTATATAAAGTGTTACGTTGATTTGTCAGCTGCGCTGATTAGTCTTCACCTTTGGTAACATCTTTGGCTTATTTTTTTTTATTCATTTAAAGTTACAAGTTTATCATGAGATGTTGTACACTTAGCAGACAGAATATTACCATTTTCAACACAAATATTACAGAAGTATGCCTACCATCGAAATGAGTAGATATATAAGGAATTTCAGGATATAACAATGGGTGAGATTTATACCGCAACCTGATTTTTGTTCTCTGGTATTTTTAGACGGGAAATTCCCGACACACGATTGTGAGCTATCTGACTATAATTTGAAAAGTTGGTACGTTGTGGAATAGATCAAATTAATTATAATTATATTTTAATAAACTTGAACAAAGCAAGAACAACAATTGTACCAGGATAATATATTTTATATTATATTTTAATAGCTTACACTAGTAATTTCTTATATTTTCGTCCCACCAACTGTTGATAATTGCGCTGGGTCACCCTTGTTATATGTATTCGGCGTGACACTTTAATGAATGAAGATTCTCAAGTATTGGTTTGTAGGGATTTGATTGGTTACAGGATTTCATCATGAGCTGACATTGGTTAGAGAACCATTGGAAAACCTGAGAGTACTGGACAGCTGTTTCGTCCCAGTTTGGGACTCTTCATAAGTACGCACCCACCGGGATTCGAACCCACGACCTTCTGGTTACAAGGTGAGCTCGTAGACCATTGAGCCACTGGGACCCGATCCAATGGCCCGTGAATTCTAACTTCTGCCAATTCACGACATATCGCAACCGCTAGCCAATGTCTTCGGCGAGTATTTGTCCTCACACCCGACCTGCTGCACCCTACTGGTCACGACTTCCCACTAGAACCCTAGGTAAATACCTACCTGAATAGGACCAGTCGCCAGTGAGCGTCTCATTGATATTCAAGTATTGGTTTGTAGGGTTTTCCAATGATTCTCTAACCAACGTCAGCTCATGATGAAATCCTGTAACCAATGAAGATTCTGTTAATAGTCTTTTTTCCATTTGTTCATATTGGATTCTAGAATACAAATATTGTCCCAATCAGTATCATAGTTTTTATCCCATACATGTGTGCAGCTATAGATGAATTTCCTTCTAAATTACTATACGCTTTTGTTCGTGTAGGGATGACCTTTAGACATTTACGTTCATTCATCCCTATATTCAGTGATCTAGACTTTTGACCCGCATATTTAGTTGGATATTTGGCACAAAATATTTTGTATATTAGATTATTTTTGTCCATTAGTTTTATTGGATCTTTTAGTTGATTTATTTTATTTCTAATTAAATAGATTCATTGGTTTCGAACGTGGTACGAATGCCAGTATTTTTGAAATGTCTTTGAATTGCCTATAATGTACTACTGTTCTATGGTATTATGACCTTTTCATTTGTAATCCTATATACAAATATGTGGCTACAAGTTATTTGTGAATTAAAAAAAAAAACAATTCCAACAGTTGGTGTGAACATGGACAATAATTTTGCTCGAAATGTTTCCAAAATAAAGAAATTACTACGTGTAAACTATTGCAATATAATTATAATTAATTCCAATACATTTATTGCGGTGGTGTGATACAGACAATGTGTGCCAACGGAATGTTATTCTCACATATTCCCACAGTTCAATACTGCATTAGAAACAGAATAGCACATGTATGTGAACATCCTATTTCATGTCGTTTAATGTGAACCAAAATATCACAAGCTCAGTGACTGGTTAAAGAATATAAAAAACTGTATACAAATGAATAACGGTTTGATCACTTGATGAATATATACCTTAGCTTCCGTGTCTTGCCTTCTACAGTTGCAATACGACTAGATTGTATGAAGAGTAATATTTCCATTATACAAGGATATACCATTTTCTTCAAGTAAAATCCTTCCAGCAAATACTGTTTCAAGTAGGCCAGAGCTACATGGTCAAAAGAAACTCGATCAACTAACTCCTGCACTAACCAGGGACATAGTTCTGCTTTTTTTCACTCATCTTTTCCATGTTTTCGATCATTTTCAGTCATAAAGTGTATCAGTTCATTCTAATTTTATGCATATATCATGATTACGCCTTCTTCCTCCAACACGAATAATCAATACACACACATATAATGCAACCATAAATTCAAATTCTCCATCATTTCAATTTTTATGCTTTTTGTGATTAATATTCATCTCTTATCACAACTGGGAATTTTCCTATCTAGTTGAAAACTTATCTATTTCCTCTTGATTTTACCATTGTCATTATGTCTAATTAAACAATAACTGTAGATATGCTGACCAATTGAACGAGAAGTATATATAAATAAACTGAGACTGTATAGCTACACAACATTTTCAAGGAATTGTAAATATTCAGAAAGTTGCTAACGTTGACTACATATTTCAGTAAAGAGCCCAATAGCAAAGGTTTTAGCCAACTTTTTCAAATATGTACTACTGCAACATACCAATATATAAAGTGTTATTTTACGCCTTTATCCCTACAAAGATTAGAATAAGCATTATACCATATTGAAAAAAGTAATATTTACAGTGGAAGAGAGAACAATAATAGATAATTCTATGTCAAGTGTATCCTTCAAGAACTACTGAAATTCATCTTTAATAAAGAAGAAAAGGAGACGAAGTGAAATAACAGAACATAATTTTTGTAGTCAGGAATAAACAACTAAGGTGAATGTGTTTGTTACTAATTATGTGAATATTATGGTGGGAAACTTTAGAGGATAACAGGAAAAATAATAAATCGACAGGGAAAAACAACAACAAAAGAGTAACATACATTTTTGAGTAGGATAATTTTTGTCAAATATGCTTGTTTTTAAACGATCTGGATTGGGCTTTATCCTAGAGGTCTGGAGTTTTGTTTGTAAACTTGAGTGTCCAACAAGAGCTCCATTTGATGAGGTGCACTAGGTTAGATAATTTAAAACAAAGAGAAATAAATATGCAATAAAATAACTGAAGAATTTGAAATGCGTGCCAATAGAATTATAAAACCGAGTGATCTAAACAAAATTATGCATAGATGACTGAATAATACAATACTAAGAAATACCATTAGGCAGTTGACAACAATTACGAATGCATAACACAAAGTGAGTCGGTTGGTTATCTACTTGACAAGCGTGAGGGAGATAAAGGAAGAAAAGGAAATATACAAACGGAACACGCTATGTGTGCCAATAGTGAAATAATCAGTAAAGTATAAGAAGTTAGGAGTTCAAGACCCTGGTAGAATGAGATATTGAACAAATGCTTTCTGGACACACGGTTAGAATTTGAATTCCTGAATTTACTAGAGCTGCCGATATTGAACGAGTGTTGGTAAATCAACACCTTTTGTATCACATACGACATTATTGTGTAGATAATCTTGAAAGAGTCAAATTAATCAGATGCTGGAGAAGCAAGCAAGTGATCTACTTAAATTAACTTCTTGATAGCCATGCTGGACAATGTTTTAAGATGTGTTTACTAATTTTGGACTAGCATTTCTTATAATACTAACGTGGCATTTTATTCAACATAACAGAAGTGTAGTTAATTTATTAGTCACTATGATCAATTCTTTTACTTTCGATGATGTTTACAAATATATGCAAATTATGAGAATCCTTCGTTTCACGTTATACGCTTTTAGTATACTTTTGCTTTAGGTACTTATTCTCTTTGCCTATGTTAAATACACTGGCAAAAACTCAAGTGAAAAACTTACTGATTCCAGCTCAAATTATGTCACACGTGTATCACAGTATATACGCTTTTTAATGAGTGCGCAATACTGAAATTAAACATAGTAATGTGTTTTGCCAGTATTAAGTAGAGCTGACAACAATATATCTGTTAATGAATCTTGCGTATTTGTAATGCTTAACTTTTCTAGCAAGGGATCACAGAAATATGATATTGGCAATCGTAATGCAAGTACTGAGACAATCACATAATAAGGTAGGACAGCCCTAAGAAGCAACACAATACGCAACACCAATACGTTTCTATCAATACAATCAAAAGTGAGAAATACTGGAAGCATATAAACAAAATCGGAGAGTTACGTGAATGCTTTGACATGACTATGAGTAATAATTTGTGCGGGAAAAGTCATTAGTAAATAATACTATACGACTGTGTTTTTAACAAATAAAATTTCTCTATGATGGATCACAGAATTTCATGGATCTAAATGATTTTTGACATTACATCTTCCACGATGAATTTATGTATCTCTTAATACTGGAATTTAATACTAGGCAGTAAGGTGTATGAAAACATATCGGGATATCAAAAAAGATAATAATTCATTAATAATATCAAACTCTGATGTTAGGTGATTAGAGGTACATGGCGGGAAGCCCTGCACTTAAGTTTCATGCTTACTGGTACTGATGCTCCCAGTCAACAATGTGCTGCAGTCAGACACGTTACCATTGAGTTGTCGAGACTGACGATTGACCATTCGTTATAACTCTACCAGATGCGTTGGTTGGTCACTAAGTGACGACAAATGTCAAACTATGTTTGATTCTTCTTGCTCAGTCCCAACTACATCTCAACCTCTTCTATCCGGTATGTGCAGCTGGGTGAAGACTTCCTACGGCGCTGATGGCTTAGCAATCCTTTAAAGGTTAATGCTTTCTAGTGGCCTGACATGCTAGCGAGTCTTTATTAATTCCCATCGTAAGGTATTCCAATAGATGACGTCTTTCACACATTCATTCCCTTTAAAACCATATAAGTGTATTTAATATTGAAGCAGTCAGATAGTTATCATGTCGAAGTGTATAACTGAAGTGAATAAAATGAACATCGAATCGAAAGTTATGGGAATAAAGGGGCTATTATATCAACGGTCTACTAATTTCAAGTCCAGTCAATCATTTCTGATTTAATCCCTTCGTTCGTGTAACCTTTATTCCCACGGTTGAACTGATAATAATTTGTTTGTTTACTCAACACTACAATGAACATAAGTAAACAAGCTGTGGTATTCCTTGATTAAACAGTTTTTCACAAGCTAAAACATAAAACACAAAAACGGAAGGTACTAATGACGTAATATGGAAGTAACAACCTACTTTTGAAACATTCGGGGTATAACTATCCACAACTTTACCATCGGAATAATTTATATTCCCAAGAGCCAAATTGAAAGCCTTTTCGCTGTTTTTCAATACCCTAGAATGAAAATATGTACACAGTTTACCAAACTAAACTTCGAAAGAGAAAGTAATGTCTGACTGTCAATGAGTAGTGGTTTTAATTATTGGTGGACTCATATTTGGACCAATCAACTACAGTATCTTTGGTTTGAATAAAAAGTAGATTATGCATCTTTGAAAAATAACGACTGTTTCCCAATTTCTTGTGAATTCAGATAACTGACATAATTAAATAACCAAAGAATAAAGAAAGAAGTGACGTGAAAAACCTGTCTTCAAGGGCAATTATAACAGTTACTACGTTAGCTATGTAGGCAGTTGGAACAACACTAACGATAAATGTTTCCTGTTTGAATATACAATTTCCACACAGAAGTGGATATCTTATCCATAAAATTTTGGAAATCATCGTTTCCCTGTTAGGGTAGATTACTTAATTATTGCATACGGTAAAACAGCAATTATTATTGAATAGACAATACTGTCTCACCGTCAAACTAAGTTGTAAATTGTATAACAATATGAGTAAAGTAGATGAACAAATATTTAAGTTAATGCAACAAACAAAGGCTGGTATGAGAAGAGGAATAATTTTGGTTTAGGAGATAAGCAGTGAATACATGTGGAGAGACTGTGTCAGCAGAAGGCAAGATACAGAAGCCGAGGTATATTTTTCATTAATCAAACGGCTGTTTATATATCTAGTTTATATTCGTTAACCAATCACTGAGCGTGTGATTTCGGTTTACAATACACGACATGAAATAGAATGTTCAAATATACATAGTATTCTGTTGCTAACGCAGTATTGAACTGTGGAAATATGTGAGAATAATATTCCGTTGGCACACATTGTCTGTATCATACCAACACGCTATTATGAAATTCAAAGTCTATTCTTCAGTATTTTCTTACAAACTACAACCACACCTATTTTATTTATGACCGAAAAATAGTGAAATCAGCACTAGTAGACCATTTAGTCTTCCGATAACGTCAAGCGCATTATTCAAATCTAATTCAGTATACTACTTGTCAGAAAATAAAAACCTTCATTAACGTACCGACCAGCGTAACCAAAAAGGTCGACCTCGTTTCCATCTGTTTTTTCCAGTGATTCTATATTATGCATCTCTTCTTCGATATCCTCAGGAGTAGGCTCACTGAAACGCTTCTGACATCTTGATGCGACATCAAAAACAACTTGGAGTCGAAAAGTACGTTCAGCGCGTACGGCAGCATTAATAAGTGCTGAGCTGATCTGCGAATTCTTGTTCTGACCAGCTGTCTTGGCTTTTGTTCTCTTGCCGTAAGTCCCTTCATTGTTCGTAGTATTAGTGCTGTCGTCCGCTATGGCATTACTACTAAGCTTAACATAAAAACCCAACTTGGATAAAAGTTCTCTAAAATTAGTTATGCGTGTTTGACGTAGTATCTACAAAGGAGAGAAATTAGATATATTGAAATCACATTTTCAACAAGCTGGTCAATAACAATTTCAAGACTATATTTAGTCTTTTTAAAGCATACCACATATCCAGTTATATGATGCCAACTTCACAAGGTGCATCATTTGGGCTGTTTCTCAATCGAAGTCAAATTCTCTGAAATCATTTCGGTCAGAAATAAAGTGACTACCACAAGAAGGATCAAAGTCATACTTGCTAAGTTTGCATGATCTTTAGAATTAGGATGCTTGTTGCAATCTGCAAAACATCCAAAGGTTGTGATCATTAAATTATGATCACTACATCATCAAATATGCGTCATGCTACTCTTTCAAAGAAACATCCAACTCTAATTCAGTATATTAGGAAACAATAATCTCGTAAATAAAATGAAAGCTGAAAAATGTCTCTATTCATAGCATCCTGCTCAATTTGATCGAATATGAACGACCAGTAACGTATGTCTTGCTTCGCTAAAACTTACTAAGAGAATCAGTTGTAGGCTGCAACTTTATGATCATACTGACATTTTTATAACCTCAGCCCCTAAAACATTATCAGATATCAGTCATAACAGTAACAACAGTAAAATTCAGTTGTTAATGGAGGATAACAGTTTTAATAAGTGTAGTTTGCCAATGCTTCTAACAACCTGTAATCCGTATCCAACTAGCAGTCAATATCTTAAGTGGTCTGAATAAAACTGCATGAGTGAAAAATATTAAATACAAGTCATTTCATGAGGGTAAACAACATGGACTGGAATTTACTGTTGAAAAAGTTAACACTAATTCAGTAAGCAGGCAAAATTTTTCCCGAATTACTGAGGAGTTCGAAAAAGCATTTTAGCTGGTAATGTTGCTATTGGCTGATAAGTTTGATTAAAAAGTTGGCTTTCTCGATAATTTCTCTGTGGTAAAAATATACAATGTAATGTACTTACTGAGAGAGGATAAAATCTTGAACATTAAAATGAATGCCTGGTTTATCAATGTAGGATTCTGCACAAAATCACATTAGTTTAAGTTTCCATAATTTATAAAAGTAAAAATATGTATAGTGCATGGGTAATGTGCCTTAAAAATAGCAAATGGGGTCACCGTTGTGTAAAACACCTCAAATAAATCAGCATATTTTTCTACTCTTCGATACATTTGAGTATTAACTTGATGATAAACAAGGAGGCTGTTTGTCAACATACTGTAAGTTTGGTTAAATAAACTATTTTGCTGGTGTTTAAACGTGTCAAAGAGATATGCAAGATGTATTTCTCTCAGTTGAATTATCTTTGATCTCTACTCAAATATTTACGAGCTGAAAACCAGTGATGACTATTTGTGGGTCAGTAAAGAATGTTAAATTTTGCTTATTAAAAACAAGAAACAACAACGATAAACAAGTGTTAATAATCAATTAAATTAGAAAATCATACTCACTTTGGCGGCAGTGGTTAGTCCTATCCCAGGAATTCCACTGAAATAGTCACAACCAGCCATGATACCCATATATCTGAACTTTGATTCAGTAAACTGGCTAGGAGGAATCCCACAGCATTCACATATGCCTGCTGCAGCTGCTACGAGGATTCCAGATCCCGACAAATCCAGTTTAAATAAAACCTGAAAACCCAAAAACAATACGAACATGACAATAAAGTGACTTTACAGCCCGATGAATTTTAAAAAATGTGCAACATATGGTTACTTGATACATACTTAAGTACCAAGAGGAACATGGCTTTTAACTAATTGAAAACGAAATAGGAAAGTACATTAGATGTAAAAATGACAATATCGTAAGTTCATATTTAATTGGTCGAGATTTAATTGTTATTAAAATTCATTTCGACGATCCCCATTAGCACCGAGAACCACACCATTAATTTACATCGATGGGCCGAAATGTGGGCTTACTACGTGAGTAATCATTTCTCAAAAAGTTACCAGAGGTTAAAAGCACTCATATAGGATTAACATTGAATCAAATAACTAATGTATTTTAAAAACAAACAAAAAATATTATGGTTACTTGATGACGACTACCCAAGAATTTTAAATATTTTAGTCTTTTGATGGAATTTAACACATGATCAACATGACTACTGCTAAATCCAATGTTACTCAGTGACTTTGAGTGGTATACAGCATTGATAAGATAAAGTAACTAAAACTTAAGCCTGTATCTATAGTCTGTGGCGTTATAAAAAGTAGATCTTCTACATGGAATCATATGGAAACTTGATTTCAAAAACCATAGTCGTATATTATTCAAATGTTAGGCTGAGCGATATAATAGTGGGAAATTTTATGAGGCCGTTACATAAAAGCATTCAAAAACAACTAACCTGTCTGCAGCCAAACAACAATAAATCAGAATCCTCAGTGATGACAAAATCGGCATAACCGGTTCGGTTAAGATAAGCTAACTGAGCGTCCGCTTCATAGGGTGCAACAATACAGTCAACTCCCATATTCCGGGCAGCCTTCAAAATTGAAATAAGCGAAAAAGTGTAGGCTAGTGTGAGATACTGAATATATTTTTTCAACAGCTTAACTATCAGTTTCATTTACAAAATGTATCACTAAAAACATATTAAAAGGAATGAAAATTTAGTCGGATGACCATAAAGCTGAAGCAGTAAGTTTGGTTTTAAATGTCTTCCCTCCAATGTAATTCACATGTTTCCATAGGAGAAATACACTTATTAGATTCAAACCTCAATTACAACTGACTGAATAGGGATGCAGATTACTTTGGAAGACTGAAGCTCCACAACTTACCATTCAAAATTTACAGAACTAATATTGTTAAGTAAACGTTTTCAGACGTTTTAGAAATATTTATTTCTTCTGCTGTCGAATAAAGCCACATTCGAAAAGTAGTAAAACAAAAAGTTATAGTTTTCATACTAAATGACCGGTAATTTTAGCTCTGTACGTAAACGCAAGGGCAAATGGTTATCTTGACATTAAGTTTTATTCACACTTAGACGTAATGCCTACTTTATTTGGTGCAGTACAGAACAGATTTTAGCCCTAACATTTAGTTCAGTGACGATATGAACCTCATGGTTTCATACCAAGAGCAGCGTTCTAGAGTAACAGTATACAGCATATACTGTGAAAAATAGCAAAAAGGAAAAGTAATTATCAAACATATATATATATCTTTAAAACCAGCAGCAGAACAATTAACGACACCCAGTGCGGACAAATTTTGTAGTAATATGGTGAACACTGAGGAATTAAAGGAATCTTAATTCGTTGAGCAGATATGAGCAAACCCGTCAGTTGTCTGAACAAAGTGCCGTTACTTCAATAATTCATCGTAAAAAAACGTCATTAAACTAAGTAGTGAATAATTAGAGTGAATTCTAAACACTCAAGAATATATTGTCGATCCCTGGAGTTCATTTCATTCTGACTACACATGACAGGACGAAATCTTCTGATAAGTAAAATTGGAAATACGTTCAAGACCAGTCAAAATTTAATTACAGACCACAGTACTTCCGTACAATTTTTAAAAACTAAGCTGAGTACTCACTCGAAGAACTTCATAGGCCATTTCATGTGTTACGAACACAGACCTCTCGAAGCACTCCTGTGCAGCTGCTTTGTTTCCTTGCATGAGATACTCAGCCGCCTTTTTCCGATTCAATTCTTTAGTCCTAAAAGGCACTTAGATATAAGCAACACTACTCTCGGCGCTTCAAATCTGTCTCCGCTTTGGATGGTAAGTCCATCCCATCGAAAACAAGGATAGGCTTAACATTGCACGAGTTCATCAGGTTGATATACTTCATGGCATACCGAATATATCTAAGAAAACATCGTAAAATAACATATTAGGTACTGATCAGTTGGGATCCCAAGTGCCAGGTCTGAAGCACATGCGTATGATGATCTATGAATCCAACAGTAGACATCAACAGCAGCCACATAACCACTGAAGTCAGATAGATTTACAGGTACTGAGGCCTTTTTGAGAAAGGGAAGCAGGCCCTTGATACCCATGTACAAGATTCAAAAAAGTGCCCAATTACAATAACCCCCAAATGTAGCGTGAAAAAAGAAAGTGCGACATGGCCTACTAACGAATATTCTCTAATTTCTAGGTCATTCTCAAATATCACTTTTGAACTCTTTAAAAGGTTAAGTGACAGAACATCAGTCACCATGCAAATTTGAAAGACTAATCCCAAATAAGGTCGGTAAACTTTTTCATTTGGTTGATAAGTGGTGAATATAAATGTCTAGAATGCCTTATAAGACAAAGAGGTTTAACCTAAACCCTTAATCCTAGCCTGAACCTATCAATAATCAGATAACTAATCTTAATTATTAAAAGTGAATATGACTAAACTCTTGGAGCGAAACTTACACTGAGCTCATGAAAAGTTACTTCCTGTAACCCAACCCTTCAATGTATATCTGGTGAAATCGAGTATCCTTCCAATGCCTAATATCTTCATCGCTTATATAAACCCACTGATTTATTAAGGACTGTAGATTACTGGCATGTTCCTGTACGATAAATTAACCTGCTATATTGCCATAGATTTGTCGAAAGTAATAAACGTGGGGATATAAGTTTTTCCCGGGAGTAATGCGTGCTTTCTTCAGTAATACTGTCTAACAGCTGTGGTTTCACAAGACAATCACGCTGACTCATGAAAAACACAGAGGAAAACGAAACATTGAGGACGCATACATAGGGTATAAGGATGGCAAGGCAATTATTCGAAGTTCTCTAAATCTAGTCCGACGTCTGCTGGTGTTAACTGAAAAGCTACTGAAAATGTCAGTAGGATTTCCTAGTATAACGCCCACCACCTGTCAAACTTCTAATTTTAGTCCGAAAATCGTATTACATAGGGACACATTTGTAGTGACCCTATATTAACTCTAACTATACGTTCATGGAAATAATTCTTTTGCGCAACTTATACATTTACAGAAACCAATTTTATATATGCCAGTGGATTATTTGCTATTGTATTGTTGAACATTGCTTTTCGTTTGTTATATATATACATATACTTTACGCGGTTATAGACTTTTTCGTTCGTCTTGTACTTTTCGAAATTTGATTTTGTTAACAATACGGTTTTTCAGGTCTTCACTTGTGCTTCTTGATATGACGTTGTTCGTCATTCACAGTGTATAGCGTTAGCACATCGTAGAACGTGAAAAAGTGGATGTACTGTAGTGTTACAGTTGCAGTTATATTTAGTACACTATACAATATTCCTTAGCTATGATGAAAACAAGAAGGTTGGTTTCAGAAAAACTAAAAATAGAGTCAACGGGTTTCGGCTACATGTCCCACTTTGCGATCACCTTATCACAGAATAGGCAATCGGCTGAACTGTTGCACGTAGTGCTTAAAAATCAAACCGCCTAGCATTATTGCCGCGACTACACAGCGGTGAATGGACTAATTGGCAGTGTCTGGTAAAAAAATTAATCCTTTTATAGACGTCTTAATCTTGTGGAAACAGGGTGTTGCACTTGATATCGTACCTTCAGATACCAAAGTTTACTTCTCTGGACCTTTGTACATATTTGTATAAGTTAACTCATTTGTGGCCCACCTTGGAATGTTCTTTGTTTTCTATCTGGATGCAGGTTTTCGTTAACTCTGGTCCATTTTATGTTCAACATTGTGCTCTTAATATTTGAATGACGTTTTTTCTGTCATTACTTCATGCATTTTGTTAAACGGAAGAATAAATCTTGCGTTACCTTCAGCAGTTTAAGTTTTGTTAAAGTGCTGCTTGAGACAATCAAGATTTTGGGTCAAATGCTGCAGGCGTGCTTATCTGTTCCAATTTATCCGTCCATCAACTGTAACACAAGGGGTCCTAAACATGACGTAGGGTTTCTGACGATCCATCTAGCCATTGAAGACTTCCCGACTACCTTAGCCCGACGTCTTGAACAATGCGTGGTGGTCATTAATCATAAAAATGCGTGTTTCGTACAACACTGGTGGGATACTTGGGAAGGCGTATAACACGAGAGAGTCAAACCTTTGGAAGAAAAGGCACAAAAAACTGATGACCTTTGTAAACCAGGTTTTTGAAGAGAGTTAGACTATTCATGAAGAAGTCCTCAAATGAAGGTCATACAAACTCCCTATTCACATGCGACAGTAGTTCTCGATGCTTTTACCAGTATTCGGTGCCTGTCTGTTGGAGGACCTTGATCGAACATTCTCACTGAATGTCTCACCGCGAGGTGTTTGGTGCCGTCAGACAAATGAACAATCGTGTCCTGTGGACAAGAATGAACTATGACATACCCATTTTGGGGTGCGAATGCTTGCAGCGTTAAAGTTCGAAGGCACTCAGACCCCTATCAAGCAATGACGAAAATTTGACCTGAATGTAAGCGTTTCCAACACGTTCACATAGGTTATGTTGAATAATTGCCGTCATCAAGAGGCCTCACTCATATCATTACGGCGATGGCCGCAGTGTAAACTCTAAATGACATAAAGCGGTAAACGTAGCCTTGGTTTCCCAGACCGAACTATAGCGTCTCATCTACAGTTACATCAGATAGAGGTTCACAATTCCAATCAGCCTTATTTCAAGAATTCGTGGGTCTCCTCGGGAGAGAGCAGGTATCCACAAATGCCCAGCGTCTGGCGACAAATCTTCCGCTGTAAAATTTCCAAAAACAACTGAAAAGCTCTTTGATCTCGCAAAATAAATCCAAGTGCGACGAGCATCAAAATTCGGTACTACTGGGTGTCCGGCCAACAAAAGGGGAAAATCTCATGCCCAAGAAAAGTCGAATCGATTAGTACTCTTGTCGTCATCACAAGGCTTTGGATAATAATGATATAATAATAGTATATTTTCATTTTTGTACATGAGAGACGCCAGTTTACAGGCATCATTAATCCGATAAATTACACATACGATTAGTAAGTATAGTTAGTAATGATAATATAATAAGGTACATATTTATTCCTACCTATGCAGGACACACCAACTGTATAAGCATGGATAAGTATTATTTAAATTACATATTTAAATTACATGGTTGCTGTCATTTCGTCTTTAGTTTGTGGGAAAAATTTGATAACTAGTGATTCAATGGACCACATCAAGAAATATAGAGATATTGACTTCGCATTAACAAAAAAAAACCAAGTATGCGTTGGATGGATTACAGATACTTGGTAAAATAAATAAAGCTTGAAGTTAATTCCCTCATATAACAATGAAATGCATCTTATAACAATATATTCTCACTTTATGCACATGAAGGACTTCAGCTGACAGACATCATCAATATGATAATAATGTACACTTCGAGTAAGCATGGGAAGATAATACAAGATAATATATACAAAGGAAGATAATGAAATAATGACAGTAAGCACACTTTGCATAGGTTAAAACAATTTATATGATATAATCCAGGGCACCATTATTTTTTGAATTTGTCGAAAATGCCCGTAACAACTGAGTGTTGCGTTACATTCGGTCGCTATGGTGAACTACTCGCAAAAGTACAAAAATGGCTTATAAAACGTTACTTAGTTTACCGTAAACGATGTTTTAAGCAATATAATCTGCAAGAGGCTCACCACAGCAGTTATTATCCAGTTAAACATTCAGAGAAGTATTGATGGCTCATCAACCGGTGGAGTTTTGATTTTTTTCGGTCCGGGACCGGAATGACTGCAAACCAATCCATAAAAATGTCGAATGAGGCATGCGGGAGCAGAATATTACCATCGAATGAGTCAGTGGGATCTGAAATGCAGCTGTCAGCATATTTTCGTTATTTCATTTATATCCAGGTTTATTGGCGCTGCATAGGTAGCGATTTGGGTTTGTCATCATGATCAACATATGGATGAATATTTAAGTATGTACTACAACTTGTTTGCCTTTCGGATCTAGTTAATTACATCTAGTGTAGGGTTTCCAATATCCAATATCCTGATTACGAGCTAGTATAAACCAGTGATTTCTTTGAGCTCGCTTCTTGATTGTAAGGTAGAGGTTCCAGATCTTCGGTGAACTTATGCGTAGTAAATCCCGCCACTCGACTGCTTTAGCTCTGGTAGACTCCAAGAGGAGTGATGCGAGGATTGGTCAAAATGTGGTTTGTAGTATGCAGTATGTTAGGACTGAGTTGCTGCAGTGAATGGAGTTTGACCTAACTCCCGTTGGTCATTCGGTGTAGTCATAAAAGCAGAATAGTAATAATAATAATAGGTTGTAGTTTAGATAATATAGGTTGAGATAAGTGAAATAATAAAGGTGACCTAAGGAAAAGATAGAGTAGTCGGTACAGTGAGAGAAGACAGAATGGGTCGTGGGGATTTAGCTTGTATGCTTATCCATTGACAATGTGGTTTCAAATTTTAAGAGGATAAGCCATTGAGACACAAACCTTGCATTTCTACATGATTGTCCAGCTTCCGCTTAAAATTCTTCACAGATGGCGCTGTAGTTACGGCCGCCGGTAAAGCGTTCCAGAGACGGCAAACTCGAAGCGAGAAGAAATGTGAACGCACTCGAGTCTTTGGTCTCTGGTGGGTTTGATTACTCTACCATTTTGACATATTCCGCAGAGTGTCGCCGTGATTAAGGGAAGTATGCATATGCTTTAAATGCATTACCTTGTTGGCTCCTACCTCCACTGTGTGTATACAACGGGAACTGTGGATTTATGTATTTCCTCGCCACTGTGGATAAAGCATCACCGCATTCTTTTTGGAAAGGAGGCCAGTTGGTGGATTATGAATAATGCCCAAGTAGCTTATGTCTTTCCAAGTGATGCTGTGGTAAGTTTCGACCTTGTTTTCTCATATTTCATTCGTATGTTGGTTATGGTTCACCCTTTGTATCAGGTAGACATAATTCTATCGGCTCTTATTTGTATGAGTGTTTTTGTCATGACTGCTGCTTTTTGTCTGAAATTAGGAATAGAAGCAAAACAAACGAGTGTGGTCTCTAAGTTCATACATTAAATGGGCCCATGATTTCTGAGGCTCTCTCCTGATGTGTTGCACTCACTGACAATCTAGCAGATTTTTCCAACTGTGCACAGAAATGATTGTATATAAGTGAAAAGGCTGTTTTATACTACTGGGATTAACATTTGTCAAGTGTATGTATAATCTCCAGCGAACATGTAAAGCATATCTTGCTACTGCCTGTAAATTGTGATTGAATTATATGGTTCTATTTCTGTAACAATTTGATGATGCCTGTAAACTGGCGTCCCTCATGTACTGTACTATGAGAATAAATTCATTTATTTATTTATAGGAATTGGCACTGGTGTCGCTTGCAAACTCACTTAGTGTGTCATTAAGTGCCTTTTCAAAGGAGGCCAATAAGCTTGATAGTCGCATTTCCTCACGTAGTTTGTTCCATATTTGGACATACCCAATAGAGAAAACTTTTGCCTGGTAGCTGTTTTACATTGTTCTATAGCCACCGTACCTTTAGTGTGTCTAAGGTTATATCCAGTGTCTTCTGAAAACCGAGTACCATTAGTGGGGGTATACACTACGTGGTTAAGAGGCTTATAGAAGAGTACCAGACTTAGTCGCAGTCGTCTTAACCATAATGTTTCTAGTCCTAGGATTTCACATCTGGTGGCGTAGTTTGTGCCATTTTTGGTTCCGAGTACTTTTGGCGTGAAGTACCTCTGTACTCCTTCTACATTCAGTTTGTCCTCTATGCGTATACCACTAAATATGAATGAGCAGTTATCTAGAATTGGGCGCACACAAACCTTGTACAGTAGCACACCCCCGTGGACAGATAAGCCGTACCTAACATTTAGGACTCCACCAATAGTCCCTAGGGCTTCCCAACACTTACTATAATATATTTAGTCCGTGCCTTTTGCAATATCCCATTGGCTAAGTAATATATGTGTAAAACAGCTATCGCCCCCCATTCAGGTTATGTAATTTTGTGCGGCTGGTGTTTTGTCTTCAGAATGTCGCATTAAGTTTTCAAAGGCTTATAGATGACTTGTTGAGTGAATCGCCGTTTACTAAGGCATAATTAGATTGCATACTCACTGTTAATCCGGGTATAAAGACACATGCATATCTGATTCTGACATCGTTATGGAAACTAGAAGATAACGGCAAGGCAATCAGTCAGAGTGACAGGACAGCAGAGTTTCTAAGACATGTTACTGAGAGCTCTTGCATCGTACCAACGCCATAATAGGTGCATATCCCCAAGCGTTAGGTCACTCACCTCCAAAATTTCCTGAGGCCGATAAGCTTCTCTAAGTGTTTGATACCAAAACAGGCACAACACTTGCGGTTCATGACTGAAGCAATAATGAAAAAGTCAAGTGACTTTTGGCCGTTAGAAGAGGCATCCGGTGCTATTCTACAGCTGCAAGATGCGCTGAATACAGCTACAACCCAGGAGATTCCAGTACAAACTTAGGTGCATCTGATAAGGGTGTGGAGGCAGCCGTAAATCAACTGACCGATAATGTCTGTGAACCCATCACATTCATTTCTAAACAGCGCTTTCCTATGGAAACAAAGTATTCTCTCTTTGACAGAGAGTCGCTGCCAACCAACCTAGCCATTAACCACTTCAGCCACACGATAGGATGTACACGAGGCACGATCTATTCGGATCACAAGTCCCTAACTTACTCATATAACTCAAAATCTAACAAATACTCTACATGCAAAATTCGTCACCTTGACTTTATATCACAGTTTAACAGTGATATAAGGTACGTGAATGGGATGGAGAACTATGTGGCTGATGCACTATCCAGGACGCAGGTGAATACATTGTGACAAACCAGTATTGAAAACAACATTTATTATGCCTAAACACAAATGTGACTCGAAAATAGAAATCAAGAACTACAGGCCGATCAATATCACACCTATAGCATCTAGAATTATGAAGAGACTAGTTAAAGATAACCTGCTCAATCATATGCTCAGCCGCAACATTGTAAGTCCGAACCAACATGGATTCCTAAAATCCAGATCATGTTTAACATGCCACCTAAAACTCTTTAATTTGTGACCAGCAGTCGTGACAGACGACAACTAGTACTTGTCATCTACTTTAACATTTCCAAGGCATTTGACCGTGTCGACCATTTACTACTAATACATGAGCTGAAATCCTTAGGAATACGTGACCCACTATTAGGATGGCTTAAATTATTCCTTAACAACAGATACCAAATAGTTAAACTTGGGTCTGTAACTTCGAAACCTAGCTCAATCACTTCTGGTGTAGTTCAGGGGAGTGTCATTGGGCCCCTCTAGTCAACACTTTATATCAACGACATGTGCGCTTGCTTCCCAAATGGGAAACCGTTCATCTTTGCAGGTAACCTATAAGTAGCTTACAGACTCCAGTATGATGACCTAGGGTAATTCCTGAATGTTGTGCAGAATGAACTAGATAAAGTGACTACTTGGTCATCTTTGTGGAATCTACAATTTAATCTGAACAAAAGTGGTTGGATCTGCTTCGGAGCACATGTGTAAGGCCACTACCAGAATACTGTCCATTTATTATTAGCAGCACACGCATAAGTGACAAGCTAAGGATAGAAAGTATCCAACGATATTTTACCTCCAAACTACTTGGCGACGATTGTAAGAAAGACTACATCTCACGGCACATGATCCTAAAACTTGACCCACTCTGGACAAGACGACTAATTATAAACCTAGTATTCTTCTTTAAGGTCCTACACAAAATATCATTCTCAGAAAGTGAGAACATACAATTCACACAGGAAGGCTCTTACGATCTGCGTAACCAAACTCGCACCGTGACAATAAAGGCTTTTAAGTCAACACTCCGTGAAAACTCCTTCACAGTCATGTATTCTAAAATATGGAACAACCTGCTCCTAGATGTCAGAACCTGCACCTCTGTTATAAGTTTCAAACGCTCTCTGTACAGACTGTTTCACTCTACTGATTACATTAACAAACTGTTTATTCCTAGAACGAATCAATTATTAGTTTACTACAGTACGTAAAAAACGCGCTTAAATACCCTAATTACTCTATAAACGATAAATAAACTAGTCGCATAGATGCATAAAAGGACTTAGTAGAAATAAATACTTGTTCACTAAATTACAATGTACAACGAATGTAAACATATATGTTCGACTCCACATACTTTTTCTTTGCTCTCGGGTACTTTGCTGCTCGCCTGTTCTCTTCTGTTTGCCTTGTAGTAGAAGTTGCACAGGTTTACATTCCGAATGAGGCTGAGAAACTATTTAAATCACTCATAAATCATCCCTCAAGGTTTGACTAGTAATGACTCAGCATCCTTGGAATGTCCATCGTCACGATAACAAGACGCTGTACAGCATCCTATACAAACAGTATCAGTGGTCTAAAATGGCTTACATATAGCTTTCTACGTGTTAATCAACTTACTCGTACGGAACAACCATGCAGTGAAAAATGGCGATTTTGGCTGACGTATGCGCAGTAAAACCAATCTGCCTGACAATAACCAATATTAATCTGCATTCAGTACAAATCATTTCTGGTGTTACTTACGATGAAAACGCTGACAAAGTTGCACAAATAAATCACTTATTTCAAATTAATACCCAATTTGCATGTAAATCAAGTATAAGTTACGATGCCGCACACACCAAAGTTATATAGAGGAGTTGACTTCAAGCTTTATTTTTTTCTCAAATATTTGTAATCCATCCAACATATACTTGGTTTTTTTAATGCAAAGACAATATTTCTACATTCCTTGATGTGCTCCATCGAATGACTAGTTAGCAGATTGTACCCACAAACTAATGTCAAAAAGGACAGCAACCATGTACTTTCACCATAAATCAAATTTATGTAATTTAAATAATACTTATCCATGCCTGTAAAACTGGTATATTCTACATAGACAGGAATAAATATATTATTATTGTGCTTACCTACACGTACACATATAATTATTGTTTCTATATCTGAGCCGTGGTAGGTTCAAAATTGGCGGCATTTCACCATGTGTTTTCAGTGATATTCATCTACTGCTTTCTGATATGTAATCCTTGAGGATTATGGTCCAAATTTTTAAAAGGCGTGTCCTTAAGAACAATTGTTTTAGATAGCTCAGACTTCGTTTATGCTGCACTACTCTCCTGCATTACAGTTATAACTACTGGCTGACCATTTGGCTCGGCAATGCAGGTAAAAGGTGTTATATTGGAGATCTCTGGGGTTTGCGAGTTAACTTGCCTTGCGAATGACACCCGGAAGGAAACAAATATACTTCAGACGAAATCAGGTCAGTTTGATTGCATACCACTGTCAGTCTCAAATATCACGGAAACCCGTTCTGTTACTGACCGGGCTAGGTCTTTATTGGACATGACTCATAAAAAGCTTGTGGATTTAGACCAAGTAGCTCGCCTTCGGGAAACATGTACCAAAAATTTTCCACATAGCCTAATAAAGCAGAAAATCTCGTCGACAGCCTGGCCACCAGAGTGATGAAGCCTGTAGCCTCATCTCATCAGGCAATAGTTTGCAACTTACCAGACACAATGGCTGTTAAAACTATCAAAAACAAGATCCTGAATTGTTGTGCCTTGGTTAGTGTGCCATGTGAATGCAACGACTTCTTTGAAAGTTTACTCAGTCCAGGAGTCCCATAATTTTTGGTTCCGTTAGTTAACTAAATTTCAAGATCGTCTAAGACTCAATAGCAGTTTTGGATCTGTAACCATAACCCAGCGAAGAAACACCACGTCAACTTAGAATAATGCGTAACAATAATTTTGTAACCTTTTAAGTGTTAAACTTGCCGAGAGTGTATTGTGTCCCGCAACAGTCAGCTAATACAGTCAGTAGCATTTATTGAACTCCACAACCCGCATGCTTGCCTGTGGGACTGGGAAATGGTTTAGATATCAGTATCCCTCTAGCCAAAGCTTTGCGGGAAGGTGTTAGGATAGCAAGCACAATTGCAAGTGATCCTAAGTAAGGTTCAATCAAAGGCAGTAACTACACTATGGTAAACAAATTTCGCAGGTATGAGTCTAATATTGGAGAGGAACGCTTTGTGTTTAATGAACCTACTAGGAGAAAGCGTGCCAACAAACCCACGTTGGATGCTAAGATACCCTCTCAAAACACATATGTGGGTGATGCTTTACAGCATACTTCACCTTCTAGATACTTGGGGTTCCAAATCTCGGAGTCTTGTAACCGAAGCAACTTCCCCCTAAATATTTTTCCGGCTAAAGAAGCGACAACGTGAAACCTAGTGGCGTTTTGAACAACAGGTTGATTTGTAGACGCTACAATAATTTGCTTCATAACCCACACCTGGCACCCAAACACCACTACCTGTGTGCCCAGGGTCACACAGTAAATTTTTTGAGAGTCCCGAATCTCTCCTACGTCCCATGGAACTTAGGGCTTCCATGTGACTCTGAAAATTTGATATATTGACACCCAATCCGACCCTCGTTTCACCCATGAACTCTGCCAGTGCTGACGTACATGAATAATTAGTTTATGATATTTCAAGTCAGTTTGTAATTTTCTATTATTTATTCGCCATAGTCCCAATATATTCACTTTCTCTAATCAATAAACTGTCTGAATTGAGAACATTAGTGTTGGTTCCAGGTCAGCTGTAGTACTAATAACTGAGTCATGCTGCTATTCTTCTATGCTTGATGTGCATTTGTGTATAGGCAATTACACTTCACATCGCGCACATGGATATGGCAAGCTTGGTAGCGGATACCTCAAATGCATACATAGCTGGCTTGTAGTCAGTGAGGTGGTAAATGAAGCATTAGATATGGTACCTGATTCACTTTGAGTCATCTTACATGCAGATTACCACAAACTACTCATAGGATGAGTTTATTCGGCACTATGCTCAACTCACAAAACTGACGAATTACTAAGCAAATCGTATGCACACGCCTCCTCGCCTAGTACTAATTACAAAATAATTGCCTGAGACTTTAATTTTCTATGCGTCAACTGCTTAAGTGGTTTCGGTCCCCAACGCTTCAACTAAATTTTCGCCACTGTTAATTGCTATGGGTGGAAGCAACACATCCAGACACCTGCCCGTGGTGACATGTCAGACCTTGTGTTCTGTCATAGGATAATCTTTGTTCCCATCTATTTCGGGAATCGATTTTCCAGTAGCTGCCACATAACGGCATTCTGTTCTCTGCCTATCTAGCAACTAAATACAGGAAACAAACACCATTCAGGGAGCATGTTATTGCAGTAGTTAAAAGCATACAGATTAGGGAATAGTCCAACGTTTGCGTTACATTTTTGCGTGATTCCTTACATAAAATTTATCTTGTTGTAATAATTGCACAAGTACTGTACTACCTCCATACCTATAACTATTAACTCTCATATCAAATAGTTATGGTTAATCGAATTTAAAAGCAACGAACTCAATCCCCTGTAAATCTGATGACTAATTTTACGTCCTTGACTGCTACATCAAGCAACACACTCCTTACAAATGGTTATAGTGAGCCACATATCTCACTTTTATGTCGTAAGCGTCGAGCTGAAACCGAGGATAAAACTGTACTGACAGCTAGTATTAGCACTACTCCCAAAAATTCAGTACCCTCTGCTCATACAGAAACCCTCCCTTCACCTTATGTGCTTATCGAAAAGCTCCAGCCATCCAGCTCTGTTTCAGTACTATCTTCAGAAATAGAACTTCTAAAGTTGTCTATAGGAGAACTTAAGGCCGAGTTAAGGGAAATAAAAAACAATAAGTCAGTAAATCCTGGAATTTCTGAAACCAATACCAAAATATCCAAATTATCAGATCAGATCAGCGATATCAGATCGCAGGTCTGTGAACTGACACCTTTAACTATCCTCATGAAAACTGTAGACCTTAACAAACTTGACACGGAATCGGTATCTAAGGTGGATAACCTCATTAACTTTGTTACTACAGAAGTAACAAAACGACTCGACGCTAAACTAAATGCTATTGTCTACAACGTTTCGGACAATGAGGCACTAAAAAGGGTACATCCCATCTTACTTAGTGAGGCGAAAATGCCCAACTCCAAGACTAAGTGCTACAGGCTGAAGAAGAGTCAACATGAAAAGTGTTGTCCTATTCGTTTTCAGTTCGAAACACCGGCAGAGGCCAGAAAATTCATCCACTCCCAACACACCCTATCGCAAGCCAGAAATTACAAACTAATAAAGGTTGCGGTGGACAAGACAGTCATAGAAAGGCGCGTATATAATCATCTCACTGAGTCTAATTGTGGAATAAACAATAGGACATTGCAAGCAGCAATTATACCCAACCCTTTGAGAGATACCGTAGAACCCACCGCACCAACCCTCTCAAACCACACAGAATTATCTTCTCAGAGAGCGACACCGACCGCAAGGCCACAAGATTGCAATCAAATAGCCAATAAAACTATACCACCTACCACCGTAGATACAGACATGTCACCAAATAATCCCGGAGAAGTCAAAATCCCCCGAAAGTCGACCCTGTCCTCTCCTAGCCAAAAGTCCATTGGTAAAAAAGGAGAATCTGACCTCAAATCATGCCAACAACAACAATGGCAGTATACATAAGCCCACATTCCCCACGGTCAATAGTATTGGCACCCACAACGTGCGAAATAGCACCATGGCCCACACTGATAACCAACGCCACAACAATGCCACCCTCAATAGTACAAGTGGCAATAGTCAGAACTCAACCACCATCAACTCAGGGTATTCACAGTATGACACACAAACAAGTTTTGATCGGATATATGGTACAAGTCTGCTGGGAACTAACCCACAAAGCAGTACACACGAAACCCAAACAAGGAAACAACTGGTACCTAACAATAGGTGGAATAATAAACCAAGGTCTTCACAAGGTCCCAATCATTTTTTATCCCCTGCGTCCCTGTCAGCGTTGAAAAAACAGCTGGTAGGGATGTTAACACTCCCAAACCGCTAGTGCTGGCTCCCCCTTTGCATGCATACAGGAACAGTCTAGTGCACCCGCATCCATTAAGCACACTTGATACATGCACAAGTCTAGGTCAAATAAAGATCCCTACCCACGTTTCCAGCTTAACTAAAAATAAAAATACCTTAGCCTATAGCAAATCCAGTACTCCAACGCTTAATTCTTCACCGAAAACGGCATACACCAACTCGATAGACGTAGATGAGCATGATTTTGAAACTCCTCTTAACATAGGGTCGTTATGTCAAACAGTACTACTGGGTGCTGAACCACATTCGGGGCTGATTAACGAACTTAAATACTTCAAATGCTATCTCAAATCTCATCTTTACCTGATCCTCATAAATGCTAGATCTGTTCTAAATAAACTACAGATGCTTAGAGCACTCACAGTAATATACAAACCCCCTATAATTGTCATCACTGAATCCTGGTGTAATTCGAACATACTGGATGAAGAGATAAGCTTAGATAACTGCACACACTTTCGGTGTGACAGGGAAGGTGGTAAGGGAGGGGGTTGTCTCATGTACTTTCTGAATGCACTTAGTGTATCACGGCTAGAAAGCAGTTCACTTAACATGCCTGAGACTTTATGGGTTAACTTACACTTAAATAACGCAATAGTATTAATTGGATGCACCTACAGAGCACCTGGTACCTTTAGTAATTACGAGACCCAACTCATTAATTCTCTGGAGCAATTATCCACCCTACAATACGATCATAAGATCCTATGTGGAGACTTTAACTTACCTGAAATCAACTGGGATATACCCACAGGCCCAATTAAATTTGATAAGTTCTTAGGCACACTGGTATACTTGGCTGGAAACAAACTGTCACAACCCCTACAAGAGGTAATAACGTACTAGACTTAATCTTCTGTCACAATATAAGTCCCCTTTCTACCCTAGTAGGTTCTGAGTTTTCAGGGAGTGACCACAAAACAGTGTTGTGTACACTGCCACTTCCACCAAGTAGCAATGCAGCCCATACCCCTACTTTACAACAAATAACTTACAGGAACTACAGTAAGGCAGACTGGACTCTAGTGAAATCAATGTTAAGATCCTCAGAATGGAGAAAGTACTTCTATACCGATAGCCTCTCGAAAGCTCTAGACATCTTTCACTATAACTCCAACATATCCTTAGATGCTGTCATCCCACTTCAAACACTAAAGTTTCCCCCACATAGAAAGTCATTCATAAAGCCAAAGGATCGTAGGAAACTGAAAAGACTGTCAACAAGTTACTTCAGACGACACGACCTTAGTACACTAGGGTCAATACTTAGTACTCTTAGCTCCATCTCGCAAGCTCATAACTTGCGTATGAGAAATGAAGAATGCACCGCACTAGCCAGCACCACCAGAGTAGGTGCTCTCACAGAAATTCTAAAGAAACGAATGAATCACCAAAGCCATAAAATTTCTCTCCTTATAAACAAGGGTAAACTATACAGCAACCATGCAGACATGTGTGAACTGTTTAACGAGACGTTTGTAGCTAACTACCTTAAGCCCACAAGTCCACTTTTCGGTTTACAATCTACAATAGAACTCCCTTCTTCTTCAACGCTGAAACAAATCAGTACAGTTCATTTCACTTATTCTGATATTAACCAAGCCATTAATACTCTTAAAAGCTCTAGTAGTGCTGGTAGTGACGGCATACCATCGTATTTTTATACACCGTGTTTATAAGAAGAAAGATAATATCTTAAGTTAAGAAATCTAAAGAACAGTTCAGCTATAGCACTACTTGCAGTTACAAACAACCATACAATAGGATGGGATAGGATGACAGTTTTAAAATCTAATGTTACAGGGTATAGGGAGAGATTGATAACAGAAGCTTTCTTTATCGAATCAACTGCAAATACATGTAATAGGAATGATTCAACACCTATCCACCCGCGCATCTGGAAAATTTTACTACCCCTACGACAAATAGGAGAGCACAAAGAAAACTATAAAACTGAAGTCTCAAAGTAGTTTGATTACAATTGATACGATTATGAACAATAAATTTTGTTCGAAACGTCATCCAGTAAATAATACTGTTTCACTGTGTGGTATATCTAATAAACAAACTAATATGGAATCAGAGCGTCTTAGTTACAATAGGAACTTAGGGCTAAGTTCCTTGACAAAGGCTCATTGCGCCTCTTTTTGTGATGCTGTCGCTTGTCTTCTTTTTCTCTCTCACCATTCTAGCTTCTTTTTGACTTTTGGAATGATGATTAAGAATGCAGATATTTGGTGAATTATGTTATGTTAGTTATATTATGTTATGTTATATTATGTTAGTTCACAGCGCAACACAGTCTCGTTCAAAATCCCAGTAATCAACACTTTTAATTACCATACACTACTAATTTGTTACATGCTCCACGTGAATAACCCTTCAGCCTTCGATCAAACCGAAACAACATTGAATTGTCACAAATAAACTCGATCAAATCCAAAATAAAACAAACGCTTCCAGTTACAACTGACCAAATTCAAAGCCAAACTGATAGGTTCCAAATTAAGTTAAACTGACAACAGGATGTTGAAGAATTTCAAGGTTGTTGTGCTATAAAACCAAATGCATGAGATAAACATGGTACATATCTTCAAAGATGAGGTTGTCCGGCATCCAAATACACGGATTACAGTAGTTGAACGCAAAATTAGTTTGCGATTAACAAAATTTCGAATCAAACAAGTGTACAAACTGTCTGATTAGCACAAAGTGCAAAATGGTGTATAAAGTACAACTTCGGTGTTTAGATGTAGAAATATTAGACGTAACAGCGATACTACTCCATTACCTTATCTTATATACACACACATGCATATTATAGCCCGGTACGTTCGAACCAGGTGACGCTTTTTGCACGTGTTTTCGTTTATATTCATTTATTGCTTACTGTTGATTGATCTTTAATAACGATGGGCCGAAATTCTAAAAAGAGTGTTCGTGTGAACACCAGTAATTTAGAAAACAGCACCAGCTCGTCTAATAACACATTACCACCCCTTATTATTGGTAGTTCACCCAACATAAAAGACTCGAACATAACTCTGACCCCTGTAATACAGGTGAAAGATGTTCTGTCTGAAAAGGTAGAGCTCTCTTACTTAACATGCATTATTAAAGAGATGCAGCTACAGATTGATGAATTAAAAACGAAATTAAGTTCATTTGAATGTATACCCGAAACTATCTCACTTATGAAAAAGGAACTGCAGGATCCTACAATCCTAAAGCTTTTTAATATGACCTCTAGAATGACGCCTACTGACTCAGAAAATGCGAAGGAGTTAGAAAACGCCATTGACTTTCTATCCAGCGAAGTTGTTAAAAGGCTGGCTTCGAAACAAAACGCTATAGTGTATAATGTACCAGATAGCGAGCCCATAAAATCGGTCCAGCACTCATTGCTGAAGGCTGCAAATCTCTTGAGCGCACCCTGTCAGTGCATTCGCCTAAGTAAAAATGACCTAAAGCATCCCTGTCCTATACTCTTTAGGTTCGACAGCTACATAATAGCTGAATGATTTAAGAAGGCCGAAGATCTTCTGGCTACTGCCACTAAATTCAAGACCATTAAAGTAGTCTCGGATAAAACAACTAATCAAAGGCAAGCAACCAAGAACTCCTTCGATACAAAGTTGACCACACCGAGAACTACACCTGGTATCAGTGCTAAAGTGTCGACGGACACTGAAGCACAGCAAGTCACCTGTATAGTGTTGGAAAAAAATCGGCAAGTAAAAGCGACTCGAAACTCAGTAAGAGCAGTGTCACTGGGTGCAAACTTAAATTACATGAGAGCACATCTGGAAAACCTGCTGACATACATGAGGTTGATATTGACTCACAAACTATGTCTGACTAGAAACCGCTGGCAGACCACACTCAATCTGAATGCAAGCCCGATAGTCCCGCAATAGAAACTGCAAGAAAGACAACAAAGCCTAGAGTCCCACTCCAGACTTCGACATACCACCCTCTCAATAAGTCTAATAAGCAACATGTCAGTCTAAAAAAAGACAATGCATGGGTAAAAAGCCATATTCCCAAAAAAGTCATCCATCATGTGAATGAGAACACCCCTTCCCGAACTAGGAGTAATATGCCTAGCAACGCACATAACTTGGGAATGCAACGTAGAATGGATCATCAGGATATATGGAGCACTAAACGGGGCTCATATAGGCACCATATTAATGCATATTCTTGTCCAAACTCTCACACTATCTATGTTGAACCTCAGCAGCATAATGAGTATAGATCGACACTTGACCCTCTCAATAACTTCACTCACACATGTGATGTGAGCCAATATGCATACGACTATGAAAGACCCATGAGGTACAACTACCAAGGTAATCTTAACACAGGGTACCTAGATCAAGCAAACTATATGTCACCAGTAAATGAACGCAAATGCCCACCCATGGATGCTAAAAGTCAAAACATGCAACAGAATTATTTTCGGATGCAGCAAACAATAGCTCCACTCGCTGCACAACTCATCCAGGAAATAGTACACACACTGACTCTGTCTCACCTCAGAGCCCCTCCAAACATAACGTAGGAATAGTAACAAGTAACCATGTTAACCTCTCCCCCAATAACTCTGGTTTACTAACGATTATGCTCCTGAATGCTAGATTTCTCCTTAACAAAATAACATCGCTTCGCTGCCTGGCATACATAGAACGGCCAACACTAATAATGGTGACTGAAACCTGGCTTACTACTGATATACCTGACTCAAAGCTAGTAATAGACAACTACGACATCTGTAGGAACGATAAAGTTGACAAAAGAGGAGGCGGCTGCTTAATATATGCCTCTAAATCCACTAACTCCAATACTTTCAATAACCCAACTACTGACAAACTCCCTGAATCTAAGTGGATAAGCATCCACACAAACGAAAATAAAATTCTCGTGGGATGTATATACAGACCCCCTAATAGCCCTGAAATGACTGATATAGCTATTGGAGAAATACTAGAGCATGTAGCTTCGCTGGACTTTGACTACGAGGTAGTCTGTGGCGATTTCAACTTACCTGGAGTAAACTGGGATACCTGTACAGGACCTAGAATTCATGACGAGCTACTACAAGCTATAGACGTAGGCGGATGGAAGCAGTGCATACGCCTCCCTACAAGAAATGAAAACACTCTTGACTTAATCCTTTGTCATGAAATAGAGCCCATCTCGATAGAGGTAGGAAATAAACTTGATAACAGTGATCACAACACATTGTACTGCACGCTACCCCTCCAACTAACAACTAAACACACACCTAAAAATTCCCCGGTGCACTATCAGTATAGGGACTATAAGAATGCCGATTGGGAATTCCTATCAGATCTGCTGAGAAGTTCTGACTGGGAAGAATTCTTCATCAACAATAACTTAGAAATATCACTTGATATTTTCTACAAAACAATTGGCTCAGCAAGAGACATCATCGTGCCCCTAAAATCTGCTCTAAAGACACCAACTCCATTTATAGACCGCAAAACGCGACTAAAACTAAAGAAATTGAAAAGGAAATACCATGTATTTAAGGAATTTAATGCGTTAAACCAAAACATGAAACTCTGAAATGGCTTGAAGAAAAACACAAAATGATGTCATAACTTGAAGAAAATAAAGCGCTTGTGGGTAACTCCAAAATTCAGGAACTTTGTAGGATATTACAGAAACGTCTCAAAAGCAGAAAAGACAATACTGTAAGCAGCTTGGAGCATAAGGGTATAATATACAATGATCCCCAGGTTATAAGTGAACTCCTCAATGAGCGGTTTTGCAATGACGCCAGAGTGCACCCGACCCAAAATTTCCAAATGACCTGCAAAAGTAACCACAAATTAGGTGAAATAGACTTTAATATACAAATATAGACTCAGCGATTAAGACTTTGAAGTCTAATGGTAGTACTGGAACAGATGACATCCCATCTGTCATGTACAAAAATGGTAGCACGGAAATGGTAGTCTTGTTACTTAGAATATTTACTCTCTCGTTGGAAACTGGAACTTATCCTGAAGTGTGGAAAACCACATACATATTACCTAAGCACAAAGCAGGGGCCAAAACCAGTGTATGCAACTATCGACCTATCAATATAACACCGGTAATATCCCGAATAATGGAGAAAGTGGTTAAAGACCAAGTGTCAGACAACTTACTAGAACATGAACTTATCAATCCATCACAACAAGGATTTCTTTAAAAAAGATCATGTGTGACCTGTCACATAGACTTTTTCAATGAAGTTACACGAAGTAGGGACAACAGAGAACTAGTAATTGTGCTATATTTCGATATAACAAAAGCATTCGACAGAGTTCCGCATAATCTGCTAGTCAGCAGGTTATGCTCACTAGGGATATGCGATCCTCTCCTGAGCTGGATAAAATCATTTCTCTGTGGCCGAAGTCAGACAACGAAAGTTGGCTCGATAATCTCAAGGCCTAAACCAGTAAGTAGTGGTGTAATCCAGGGAAGTGTATTAGGCCCACTCTTATTCATAATATATATAAACAGTATCTGTGAATGCTTTAGTGTAGGTAAACCAATACTATATGCAGATGACTTAAAAGTGACGTATAAATGCAAGAACACAGATCTTGGAATAACAGTAAACGCCATACAGCAAGAATTAGAAAAGATGGATAGATGGTGTGACGCCTGGCAACTCCAATTTAATGTCGAAAAGTGTGGCTGGCTCTGCATAGGTTGCAACAATTTAGAACTTGACCTGACAATTCAAGGCCATACACTTCAACGACTGGAATCTGTACTGGACCTAGGGCTGAAATATTCACATAACTTATCATTTTCTGAACATATCTCCAAACAAGTGTCAAAGTCACGCAGACTTATCGGCTTTCTACTCAGGAACTTCTACAGAAATGAGTCTAGAATTCTGTTGTACAAGGTTTGTGTGCGTCCTTTGTTTGATTACTGTTCATTCATGTATAGTAGCATACGCATAGAGGACAAATTGAAAGTCGAGGGAGTGCAGAGGTACTTCACGTTAAAATTACTCGGAACTGAAAATGGTGCGAACTACTCCACTAGATGTGATAACCTAGGACTAGAAACACTATGGCTAAGACGCCTGAGACTAAACTTGACACTTTACTATAAGCTTCTAAACCACTTAGTTTTTACCTTTACTAATGGCACTCGACCTTCAGATGACAATGGCTACAAACTAAGACACACTAAGGGTACAGTAGCTATCGAACAATGTAAAACAGCCACCAGGCAAAAGTTTTACTTGATTAGGTATGCACAGATATGGTTAAACTGCCAATGGAAATGCGTCAAACAGGTGCATTGGCCTCATTCAAAAAGGTGCTTAATGACAAACTACAAGAGTTTGCAAACGATAGTAGTTCTAGTTCCTATCTGAGAGCCTCCGAAATTATAGGTCCATTTAATGTATAAGCTTAAATACTACACCTGTTATTTTTCGCCTATATTTATAATCCTAGATAAAACATTAACGGTTAAGATACGTATCCTCAAACAGACAACAAATCTCGTTTGTAAAACCACAACCCAACACAATAAGTGGAATAAAATGGACATAAACCGACAACATGAAAAAGGTATAAGTCACCGCAACACCACATGGACAGATGAACGCTCGTTGGGCACCATATATCCCTCACCAACTGCAACCCACCTTTCCCTAGATAATGTGATGAACTTATATCAATAATGTTGCTGAGCAGTTAATATTCTCAACTCCTGTCGGAACAGCTGAAACTCATAAACCTTCCTAACGCTAAGAAAATACCCACGAGCAGTAGAAATCCATTAATTAATGCGTCCGAAGCTTATGTACTTACTCCCAACAATGACATTGCAGATCGAATGAGATAAACACATCACTGATTTCAAAATAACACATCAATGAACTATAATTTGAGGACTCTGCACACAACAAAGTTATGTATGAATATTTACTTCAAGCTTTATTTTTTTCCCAGGCACTTATAATCCATCCACCAAAGACCTGGTTTTTTCGTTAATGCGAAGACAACACTCCTGTATTTCCTGTTGTGTTGCACTCACTGACAATCTAGCAGATTTTTCCAACTTCGCACAGAAATGATTGTATATAAGTGAAAAGGCTGTTTTATACTACTGGGATTAACATTTGTCAAGTGTATGTATAATCTCCAGCGAACATGTAAAGCATATCTTGCTACTGCCTGTAAATTGTGATTGAATTATATGGTTCTATTTCTGTAACAATTTGATGATGCCTGTAAACTGGCGTCCCTCATGTACTGTACTATGAGAATAAATTTATTTATTTATGTGTATTTGGGCAAATGTAAATACGCTTACTTCATATATACAATATTCGACACATTGATAATGGCTGTT